>VYYJ01003433.1:0-16652 GCA_021029165.1 Cyphoderus albinus | reverse complement strand
CGACTGGATTGAATATATTTTCTTTAAACAACCATGCCGTATCTTATTAAAAATAACTAGGAACTTATTAGCAGCTAGTTAGGATTAGGAAATAATAATAAGCATTAGTGTTAATGACACGATAGCTGAGTGGGCTGAGTTATAATGATGAGATACATGGATTACTGCAAGACATTCGAGACTCGAGATACCTCGGACATATTGCACGAGAGGAAATATTAAATAAAACTGTTTGTTTAGTTAAATAACATACTATAACATAACATAAGTAATACTTTAGGATTAATGATATGGTATGATTTATAGGGACATAGATTGGAGAAGAAAAGTTTGGAATCCAAATGACATCAAGATCAAATCATTATTGAAGCTTAAAATTTAGATTTGAAGTCGACGGTCGCACGAAGAAGACGTGTACAATGTAACAAATATTTCTTAATTACCTTATATATTATAAATAGCTTTCTGATACTAGCTGATTGAAAACGGTTGAAAACATTTCCGCACGCGAGGATATTACAAAAAGTGTATATCATGATTACTGATTACCTCTAGTAACGATTATCCCAAGTAAAAGTTGTAAGCAATCAGGTCTTGTGTGTAATTAGGTTAGGGTATGTGAACAAAACTGCTCTGTAAAATAAGAGAAAGGTTAAGTCGTTGAAACACTATAAAAGTGACAGAAAATTACATATTATACATATTATTTATCTTAATTCAGATTTAGAATTCTTGCGCACTAAGGACTGATATAAGTCGTTTACTCACTTTACTCTGAATTTGAAACTGCTGAAAATGCTTAGATTTATTTGTATTGCTTTTACTCTTATCGCTACAGTGTGGACAGTTTCAGGGGTGAGTTGACATTTAATAATTCCTGCTACACTTTCTTTTGATTTTTTCAAGGTCAAAAATATCTGCAAATTAAACTATTGCCTTCTATGACTTTTTGTTTGCACAAGTCCATACCTGGCGGGTTATCCAGTGAAGAAACTCCAGGAAATGGGAACGATAATCTTCAAACACAAATAATTCCCCAATTGTCGTCTGAAATCAGATCCCAAGTTCTTTCAAAATTGATTTCATCTTCCGGCAATAGCAATGACACCTCGCTCACCGAGGAAATTCAAAGCGCACCAATTCAGGTCCTCTCCTATAAGACGCAAGTAGTAGCTGGAAGAAATTATTTTGTAAAGGCGAAAATTGGAGATAAGTACATCTTTCACTTGAGGATTTACGAACACTTCAACGGCAATGTGGAATTAAGCGGAGTTAAAGGACCACTACAAGAAACGGATCCAATTGAATATTTCTGAATAGGTGCACTTGGTGTTATCATATCATGTCTTTTAGCACATCATATTAAATTACATAATTTTAAATTTATCATATGAATTTCATGAACTTTTAACTTTGTCTTGTATACAATAGTATTAAATTAAAACAGATTAAAGACTTATTTACCGAATATTGGAATTTCAATTCAAAGGAAGTTAATTCAATATCGCAACTTTATTAACATTTTAAAGTTTGTCATTTAGTCATTGACATTTTTCTTTTTCTCTAGGGTGTACCTAAATCAAGTTGAATGATAATTAAATCTGAAAACTTTAAGGGAGTGTAGTGTGTATCGGCGTTTTACGAAATATTCATTCACTCAAAACCGTAGAGTAAAAAACTAATAACTTTCGGTAGCTAGTATTCAACAAAATGTGAGGATTTCGATTTTCGAAAAAATAAGAATTTAATTTTCTACAAACCACGAGATTTACTTGTTTGAAATCCAGAATTCTTGAATACTAACTACCGAAAGTATCGCAACAGCACATATTCTTTAACAATAATTGCGGGGAAATCATTATGTTACAATATTCTTTAACAATAATTGCGGGGAAATCATTATGTTACAATTGTGTGATTAAATCACAATAACTGCTAAGATTTGTTATAGAATTTGAAGATAGTATTAAATCAGTACATAATTAGATGTTCTTATAATATTTGTAACATCATTGGAGAGTTCGTTGGGCAATCAATTTTCAACTAATCTTTAAAGGGTAATTTCAAGCAAAAAGGTGTATCAAAAAGGAAAGATTTAATTATTTTTATTGAGTTTACTGTACAAGCCAAAAATCAGTCTAACGAAATTTGATTTTTTTTCAATTCTAACTTCAACCTCATTCGAAAATAAACGTATGTACAAAAGAAAAATGAAAAGCTCAGCCATTTTTCACCTATCAAATTCAAACTGTAAGTTTTAAGTTTAATTTTTTAGCTAAGGAACTCCCGTACTCCGACCATAACCCAGCTCGACTTTAGTTTGTAAATTACGTTTCTCAGCCTCCAGCTTATCCATCCGCTTCCAGAGACGGTTTACAAGGGCTTCTTGCTCTTGCTCTAAAGTGTTTTCTAACTCTACTTTTTCACGTCTTAGTTGCTCCAAATTATTTTGCTTCGCTACTGTGTCTGCCTCCAACTTTTCAATTTTTCTCATTAGTGTATTGACAAGGCATTCCTGCTCTTGCTCCAGCGTTTGTTCCAATTTACATTTTTCAGCTCGAAGCTACAAATATTCAATTAGAAAATTTTAATTAATTATTTTGTTCTCCCAAATAATGAAAGCAATTAAAATGTAATAATGATTAAAACACATTTTAAGCACACTGAATGGTGTGAGTAAATTACCTGGTTTAGTTTCCGCGAAAGATCGTTGGTCATACATTCTACTTCCTGTTCGTAATGGTGAGCAAGAGTTTCTTTTTCCTTTTTTAGAGCTTGAATTTTCTTGAGGAGGGTGTTCGAAATGAACTCTTCTTCCTGTTCAGCCTTTGCCTGGATGTTTACTGATGCTTGGCGCAAACTTCTGTTTTCCTCTTGAAGTGCCTTCACTCTCAGCTTGTACGTCTCCAATTCGACCTTGTAGACACGATTTTGCTGTTGCAAAGACTCAATTCGTTTATGGAGTTGTTCCCTTGTCACTGGACTCGGAGGCATCATGATGGGGCCTCCATCAATGGAGCTTGAGTCACTTTCACTAGCGCTGTCCGCCATGATTGCGTCAGCGGAGTTCTCCTGCGCCTCCAGCGAAAACGATTTCAATTAAAATGTAATATCCAACAAGTTGTGTTTCACTCCACGTTTGTATGGAGTGAGAGTGACGGAAAAAGACACCGACGGTGTGTAAAAGAACTAAGTAAACAGTTGACGGTTCGACAGTATTTCTACTATTACTCGAGGATGTTCACTTGGTTTAGTCTGCGGGGGAACGATTAGTGACGACGCTGTTCGGCTTTAAATAATTAATGTTGATAAGCTGAAGGGGAAGTAGAAATAGAAATAACATCTTAACTTTTTCACTTTTATGCTGATATAGAGTGATGAAAAGGTGGTCGCGATCATCTGCATCTTTCGTTGTTGTTCTCCTCTCCTCCTTCCGAAAAAAATCTCGCTTTTGAAGTCATCCTCTCTCTTTTCTCGTTCTCAACAAGGTCCATGCATCGTCTATTGCCCATTACTCGAATTATGCAGCTGAGCGATGATGCACAATAGAAAATACAAGCAAAATGCACACTGTGCAGCAGCTAGTACGCACACAGTAAACAACACTCAACACAGGTAGGTATCAGCTCTACTCGACGTTTTCACTTTTATGCTGATAGAGTGATGAAAAGGTGGTCGCGATCATCTGCATCTTTCGTTGTTGTTCTCCTCTCCTCCTTCCGAAAAAAATCTCGCTTTTGAAGTCATCCTCTCTCTTTTCTCGTTCTCTCTCAACAAGGTCCATGCATGCATCGTCTATTGCCCATTACTCGAATTATGCAGCTGAGCGATGATGCACAATAGAAAATACAAGCAAAATGCACACTGTGCACCTAGTACGCACACAGTAAACAACACTCAACACAGGTAGGTATCAGCTCTACTCGACGTACAACTACGACGTATTAAAAGTTGCGCGGCGGTGCGCTGCTCAGGCTAGGCTCAGGCTCAGCCTCAGCTGCATAGTCACAGTCCCTCCTATTAAATCTGGTGCATTTCGGGCGAGCTCATACAATACGACCATGAATGACATTTGACATGTCACTCTCAAATCTGGATAATACCTAGGACTTGATAGTTGTGATGATGATGACAAAACGAAAAATGACAGGAATTTGTGATGGACATTATTATATGGACAATATGTTGGCCGATATGTGGAAATTGGGGAATAAGCCGCTTCTCCACCATTCAAAGATTATAGCGCAAACCTTAGGTCAGCAAGCGCGTGTGGTAAATATTCATACACATTTTTAATTTCGGGTGAATAACTTTCAAAGGAGATTCGTTTAATTAACAACGCGCAGCGTCCCAATGATTATTGCAAGAATTGTGTGTTTACAAAAAAAATACGCCATTTACTCCATACACTTTCTATATTGAGACCCGCAGGTAGTTTTTAAAAAACGGCAAGGAATTTGCTAAAACGTCGTCGTTAACGTTTGTCGGCAGTGCCGGCACGGGACTTCAGCACTGCTTTTTTATGGTGTGGAAAAACGAATGTTTTGTAATGTGTCATGATAAAATGTAGATTTGTTTCATTTCCTGCTATAAAGCACAGCACGTTGAATTCCTTAATTGCTTTGCTGCAAAAAGTGATTAGGTTAACAGTAGGAAGATACTCGAAGACACCGCGTACAGTACGCGGCGTACTAAACTGTAAAAATGTGGCTTTTACCTGATAACCTGATACTGATTTAATGCTTCCGCAGTTTAGTTACTATATACTCGTAATCTTTGTTAGCATTAGTACAATTAGTTGTTCTACAGCCTTGATAATTCCGGCAAACCGGAGCAACTAAGAGCATCGTTTTAATTGACATAATATGACACCACATTCCGTCGTGGTGTCATGCTGTATAGACTGTCTCTAATAAAAACCCTTGTGGTGTTCGGTGAAAACTAAACCAAAACCTGACTTTGACTGCATCGAAATAAAATGCAGTTTTGTTGTTGCTTTTGCTATGTATTTTAGAATGATTTTACAACGATAATCTTGTGCCTTGTGCCTCTTATAAATCTAAACAACTTTTTCACCAAGAACAAAAACCAAGAGTCGCAAAAGTCGCAGTCTCTCCTTTTCATCTTCATTTCTTCAGAGTTTCATTTCAGACTAGATGCATAATATTCTTAGGTATTTATGGAGCAGTAAATGAATAAGCTATCAAAAACAGCCTCAAAAGTTTTGACTCAAAAAACTCAAGCAAGCAACCCACTGAAAATTTCAATGGAGTAAGCGACCTCCTCGCCTTCCTTCCTTCCTTCCTTCTTGCTTATTTGCAGAAAAATTCCTCTTCAAGTCTAGACGTTGGAAATTGGAAAGACTAAATTCAACAGAGTTTGGATGTGGATAGGAACAATAAATAAAAAAGATGAGATGGCTTCAATTTTTTTTCATGGCTTCAATTTAGTTTTGATGGATGGGTGGATGGAGTCATTTTGTTTCGGGTTCCACTCCCCCGTTGCGTTGCGATCCAACAACCGAAAAAGAAACAAGATGAATGAAAAATCTGTTGTGTGGGTGCAATCATGTAGAAAGGAAGTAAAATGCGTTTTTTATATAACTCACGCTCACATTACAAACATAATCCAAGGAGAGATGTTGAGGAGCGATGACTTCTTGTTCCAAAATAATTCGGCTTCGCAAAATAAATGAGTGTCAGTGGCAGCGCTGTGAAAAGTTCAGCAGATTGATAATTTGATATCTGTCATCCACGGAAATGCTAGTGGAATGTTTCAATTTAGGTATGTATTTGATTTTTGGAATAGAAACAACAAGTTGCTTACAACTTGTAAGGATATGTTTTCCCTGAGTTTCAAACTGAAAGTGAAACAGTGACTTGAACCTGACCTTTTCGACAGTTCATTAATCCTTCCTCTTCCAATTATTTTCATAATGGCTTAAATTCACTTTATTGGGCGGAGTCTCGCCCAAACGAGGTGTTGAACTTGGAAAAGATAGATTATCATAATTTCGGGGCAATGTGATCCGGTTCTGCTATTACTTCGTACTGTTTTCGTCTCTTAAAAATCCTAGAATTTTGCCTGTGATGACGCAAGCAAAGAAGTGATCAATTGCAAGAGGTATCTGCAAACATTTTAAAACTAGTTTCATTTTTTGCTCGTGTTTCTTATGTAATTTTAATTCAAAGACCATATTTTTACTCTGAAACATGATGATGGCCACGCAAGAAATCGATCTTCTTCGGCTTTTAAAACCTATGAACTTTTTTTTGTCTTGAGCTTTATTTGCACCGCGCAACAAGGTAGATAGATATAAATAAATATGTATCTCCTATCCGCACTCGCACTCTGCACAATTTTGCATCAAACAGTTGGACAAGTTGGACTGTTGGAGTCACCTTCATTTGGTTGGATTCTTGAAATAAAGTCAATAATTTTTTGGAACATCCTCCCAGAACAATTCAATTGTTTCAGGTTGCCACAATAAAGGCTTATATGCGTAGGGGTACAAAATAAAAAATAATGTAATGCACGATGTTGATTGTTGATTGAGGTGTGTGTAATTTGTGCACAAAAATACCTTCCAAGTTCCAACCAACGTACACTGATAATTATTCGCTCAAAGAATCAAAACATATTAGACATATACATGCAAGGATGAGCCACATTTAAAATCTGGAGAAGCCACGACGCTTCAATCTGCCACTGCAAAAGAAGTAAAAAGATGCGATTGAAACACGAACATTTCATATTTTTTGTTTCTGTCATCGGTCATTCGTATATCATTACATGTTTTCATTTGTAAAGTAGACATCCACATAAAAGAGGATGACCACCACGCGTTCGCTAATCCACATTTTTTTTAAATGAATCTTACTTTCGTGTGCAAAAACGTAGCAGAGTAACTCATGCAAGAACTCTCAAGACCCATGGTCATCTCCGTCAGAGAAAAATTATGATGTGACTACAAAAAAGCATCTCATTTTATTATTGCGGATTACGGATTATCCTCACTGGTTCTAAAATCACTGCAAACAAAAGTTTTAATATTTGGTGGTCGGTCACAAAACCATGAAAGTGTAGCAGCAAAGCAATTGTTTTGATGCTATGTTCGAGTACTTCGAGTTCGTCTGGTCTTCATAACACTGCACTGGTCTCAGTTGGCTGCTAGGTTGGTAGAGATAGGTACAACGAGCTTGCCAAAAAAAATCTAAATCTACGTAATAATATGGACACGTAATATAATGATAGTTAATTATGAAAAAATCGTTTTCGATGTTTTATGCTCAAGGTAAAAAAATTATAAAAATGAAGTGGGCACGGGCGCATCAACTCAGTCCCAGTTGATATTCTCAACTGAACACATAAAATTTCGAAATTGTTCCTGCTCCTGAATAACAAAGAGTTTTGCTCACTTTCCAACATGGAGTCCCCAATTCCTCTGATTCTGTGCATTCAACTAGCATTTTTGGTTGCGACAACAGTTCAACAAGGTGAATATTACAGAAATATATCTCCAAATGAATATTCTAGTATTTAAAAGTAAACTTTTAATTTTTATACACTTTGTATACACCTAACTATAAAAATTCGGTATCCAGAAATGTGCGGCCTAGCAGCGCCTGACCCAACCAAGACATGCATTAGCATTCGACTTCCATGGAATCCTCACCCAATGTACTTTTGCGAAGATAAGCAAAAATTCCGGTTCCGCAACCAATGCCAAAATCGTTACGCCGCACACTGCGGTGTGACATCCCATCGAGCAGATACTTTAATGGTAGCCGCGCCGTGGGATTGTTGCCCTATGGTGTCTTATCCAGGTGGAGTTCACAGACCCTTTCACCCATGAATATTCGTTCGTGCACCCAACTACTTTATTTAAATTTCATCTTTGTTGGTGTAGACTCATGCGTAAACCAACAATGCCCACCCGCTCCACACGAGCGGAAATGCCAGGTAATTGAGCCGACTGTGAACCAGCCCTGGGAATGCTGCAACAACTACTTTTGTGAAGAAAATATGACTCCAGAAATGTGCCACTTCAAGAGACTTGAACCTAACTGCAACATGCCGCCACAGGGGAAAACTAACTGTATCGCTTTTGTCGACCCATTTGGATGCTGTCCAAAGTTTCAATGTGATGGGGGTCTGCAACAAACATTACTATTTTATTCATTCGACCAAACTGATGGCGATTTCAAAACGATAACATTTGTCCCAATTTGACCATTTTTATTTTAGATGTTCGTCCTGGTCAATGTCCAGCAGAAGTGGAGGCTTTAAAATTCATGGCCCGATTTAACTCTACCCTGCCGGTAGGCCATCCTGGATTCATGCATCCGGGTATGGGATTTCCTGGGGCACCTGGACCCCAACAGGCACCGGCCGCTGGAGCTGCTGCAGGTGCCGCGGCTGATGCAGGAGCAGCAGCACCTCCTAGCACTCCTGCTCAAAGGGTCGAAGTTGGAGGTTTCGTTGCAGGTGGCCCTGGTGCGGTGGGAGGTTTTATTTACCCGCCGACCACAAATCAGATTCAGTGCATTGGAGACTTTAATTGCCCCGGAAATATGAAATGCTGCTCCAATGATATGAATGTTTACGTCAAGGACGGATCATATTTTTTCAGGAACAGGAATCCCACCTACGGCTACTGTGTCGAACCTGCAACATCGAATGTGGTTAACACGAAGACTTTGAAATATGTTGCTGAAATTGTGTCGCCAGCAGCATAAACATTTTTGTTGTTTTGTGAAAAAATATTAAAAATGAAATCAGTTCAATTGGAAAATTAAAGTGCGTGAGTGCATAATTAAGAATTCATTTTAAATCAAGACGTGACATTCATGAGAAAATCCAATTTGGTAAACTAAACATATAAAAAATTACATGGCATGAACCATGAAAACGTAGAGATATGGCATTGGCTTTGACATTAAACTTGATTAAATAACCATCATTACATCTTGTATTTTAATACCTAATAATTATTTTATTAAGCATTATCAATTATTCATATTCATAGACACATTTTTTACAAACGATACGGAAACTGCTTTTCAGAACAGGATAATATGCACTTTTTGGTTTTATGTTGAACTTGAGTAAATATGAACTTTATACACAGGCACAGGAAGTAGGACAAACAAATGTCACAAAATCAATGTGAATAGGACTACCATAACATACGTAAATCATATTATGAAGCATTTTTATGAATGAAATGAACAAGAGACTTCATATTTCGGAGGCTACGTGCATTTACACATTCATTTTTTAGATATCCGAGATTTCACGGTGCTGTGCACAAACTCTTTCCTTATTGTTTATCATTCGCCGTAAAAGAAAATGAAAATCTTTATCAAAGTAAATGCACGGAGCTTTTAGTTTTTACACCATTACAAGTAGCGCTGTTCACCTCGACCTTCGGCGCACATCGTTGGTCATCAACGTATCAATCATGTATGCTTGCTTGCGTAAAAATTGCATTACCATCATACAGTTATATAAAAAAGTGAGAATTTACGATCACAGTCGCAGTCTAACACCGCACTGCAGTCATAGCTAAGTTAAAAGTTAAATCAATTTAAGAGCAATTCACACAGCGACCATTAATCGATAAGAAGTCCGACGCACGTCCACGTCATGCCCAAACTCCCACTCCCACCTTCCATGTGGATACCTTCATTTTACCGGTAGCTGTGTTATGGTAGCTTCCGAAAAAAACGAATAACAAGAGGTAAATCCAGAATGGAAGCTGTCTTGGGATTCCTGTGTCCCTCACTAAAAAGAAGGTTTCTTGAATTTCATTTAATTCTCACTACTATATGCAACATTATATAATTTAATGCAGTGCATGTAAATAAATAGCCAAAATAATTTCATTTGAAGAGTAGTTGTGTCTTCCATGAATCATTGCTATTAAGGAAAAGTTTGTCAAATGCTATTTTTATAAATGTTTATTTAACGATTCGATTAATAACTAGGATTAGATAAAAATCGCATAACTCAATCTAAACAACATTTGATTGTAACTTTTTACTTATACAATAATTCATCATGCATCTGCATTTAAGAAAAAAGTGTGTAAATACCACCTTTACTGTGCAGCCATTTCACTCGATTGGGAAAATTTAAATATACTTAATAATTAAGAATCATTAATCAAACAGTTAACATGCAAATCATTAATCGATAATCAGATATTGTACAAGTTTATATTTCTCATTATCTTCACATTAAGTGGGGCGATGGCTGTTGGTCGTGATCATGCTCATGTTCATGCTCGAATTCAGTTACCCCCTCTTCTCCCTGGAGGCAATCCAACTTCCATGAATAGAAATAGTGAAAAACGACGTAGCTTCCGATCAGGAAGAACACAACGAATAACATGATGAGGAGGTAAACCCAGAACGGAAGACCCTGCCTAGGGATAGGGATTCCAGTGACCCTCACTAAAAAGAAGGTTTCCAGAGTTCTGCAGTAAGTAAAGCGGTTATCGTACGTGTTCACCACCACAGCACGAAAAACGAAAATTTGGTTCCTATTACGGTGAAACCGGAAAGAGTTCTCGTTGGTCAGGTTGTGCAAATGGTACGGTGACACTCCCAAAATATGAGCAAGTTCGGCATTATTTTTAACCTTTCAGATTTAGATTGCAAAATAAATAAAATAAAAATATAATATTAATTTAATGGCGCTTCTTATAGATTTTGTACAAAAATGTTCTTACCGAAGCGTCAAAACAATCTTGGAAATACTTGTAAACGTCTTCATGAACAGAAAACTGGCCATTCAGGTCATTAGTCGTTTGAAGCAATGATTTGTACCAGGTACCCCTTCAAAATTTTGTTTTAAATTTCATTTTTAGTAACTGAGACTGGCACAAATTGACTGACTGAGACTGAAATTAAGATTTCTGCAAAACTAACCCCGTGTTAAAATCATCCAGCACTTAGTAGGTTTAACGACTTATTGAAATCGCTTGAGCCAAGTAAGTCGTAAATTACCACATTTCCCGTGACGAGGCGAGCTGTTACAGTGAGAAATTGCTCAAACTTTGGATAGAAAAGGTCTCGATACGAAGATGAGAATATCTCGTCTTCAAACAAATCTAAATGCGGAATCTATTGAAAGGACAGAGGATACGTGACAGCTACATTCTTTGATTCATTATTATAAAGATTTAATTATTTTCGGATAATTTTTAGTGAATCTTCGTACCAGACATCTTTCTGTTTCCTCTGAGCAATTGATCTGATTATGGCCAACCTGATTGCGATAAAGGTGCACTCTGGGAATATCTAAATGCTTCCCTTCTTTCAGCCACAAAAAGTCTTCATTTTTCGCATCCGCATCTTCGTACCGGTGAAATGGTGATGCTGCCGAAATTAATTTGATCGAGCTGAAAGTGTTGCACCCAACGTTAAACTGGATTGTCTACATAATCGATACATTTTTAATATTACATTCCAATGATGTCAGAACCAATATGCAATTAAAAATTGAAGTTTCAATTTTAAATAGAGAGCGGGAATAGTTCTAAGTGAACAGGTAGCTTACCTTGAAATAATCTGAACTGGAGCAGTGCAAATTTACGATGCTCGGTCTCATTGTAATACTAAACACTTTCGACTTTTCTCGAGTACGAATCTCACTAAAATCTTCATTCTTCTTTGAATCTGACGTGTCAAAGGTAGTCGTGTGCATTTCGTCCAATTGCTAAATGTTAAAATGATACGTATTAGCAACTCATAAAAACTCATATCTCTTCATAAAAAGAAACCGTGATTTTCAGTGGAGTTAACTTACATAATCTGTCATTACGAAATGAATGTCCACAACTTTCCGGATTGTGGTCAAATCTCTCTGCTCCAGAACCGAAGTTGATATTTCTATCACAATTCCGACTCCCGGTTCAGTTTCAACGATCAAGTCCGCCTCGACAGGTATGCCAACACCCAAGTAACTAACTTGACCCGTAATCCTCGTTTGATAGCCGACTTCTGCAAAGTCAAAGTTAATGTTGTGAACTGAGAAACTAGCAAATGGGCATACCCCAGGATCAACTTCAGGGGGTCCATCTGGCTTCGTCAATGGAGCTTCCGGATGAATGCTTGTCGCGGACTTGAGGCTTCCATGAAGGTAACTATAGAAGGACGTGCTCAGCATCTGGATGGAACGGATCTCTTCCCTTGGAACATGCCCAGGCCAACACTTTGTTGGACTAGTATCTTTGCCTTCGTAGCATTCACTCTTTTCGAGAACGGGATCCTTAAAATCAACTCTTTCTTCATGACACTTTGTGTCTTCCCCAAGTTTGTTCGGACGAAGACATGGCGGACTGCCACCGCCTGTGCAGTGGGGCAGAACTGCTGCATCCAGGCAAGGGGCTACTTTGTCCCCAGCTATTACCAGAGATAAGTTTGTACTTTTAGTTAATTATAAATATTATTTTTGGCTTTGAATAATTGTTTGCTCGTATTTACCACATGCAGGAAGACCTTCCTCCTTGCTTTGCTCTATGCACATCTCTGAGCTAGTTGCAGCAGTTGTCATTCTCGCTTGCGCTTTCCCTTCCTCTGCTGTCGGACAACTGAAGATTGGTGAATACGGCTTTGTTATCATATTTTCCGTAGATAATTTCTCCATCAGGAGTCTCCAATTGGAAGATATTATCATTCCCAAAAAACGGTCTAACTTCCCTCAGACCGTCGTTGATAATCGCTGATCCAATAGCTATACTCTGCGGTTCCGGCGAGTCAGGAGTGTGAATACAGTCCGCATCCTTGATTAGGTACCGTTCGTCTTTTCTCCAAAGTACAGAAATAATTCCTTGCTCCGTTACCGCCACATCATATAGCCGAGCCGTTCCGGAAACACTTGTGCTCTTCTCGAACATAGGGGTGCTGTCGTCAAAGCTCAACTCCTTTTTCATGGTCTCGGTTGTAGGGTTGAGAATCTTATCAATCGTGGTCCACTCAAAGTAGTAGAGTGGTCGCGCATATCGACCTTCCAGAGAAGTGAATAGGAGCACATTTCCCAGGTCAACGATATACGAAGGAATGGCTGTACTGATAGGATAGAGTCTGGTGTAGTAATCCACCTCTGCGCCATCTTCAAGACTTTCCGAGTTCTTTGCCTCTTCCATGGCGTCCCTTGACCTGACTCTCTTCACTGTGTGAGCTTTGGAGCGTATAAGGAAGGCCCCCGTAAAAGGCACTAAAACGTCGAGGATCTCATCAACATCACTGATTTCAACAGGCGGTTTTACCACAAAGGGAAGGTTTGTAACGGTGACGGTCGAAATGAACATTTGAAAAGGGGGCTGGCCTTCCGTTGTTAAAGGGATCTCTTTGGAATTGAAACGAATAGCGACAAGAAACTGCTTTTCTACTGCGGTAAACTCCACGGCTTGTAGTTCAAACGTGCGGTTATCGGAGCCCGCGCTGTCAGAGCTATTAGAGTCGAAGGTCAAGTCCAATCCGTGAGAATTGAAAGTTGTTTTCAGTTTACCGGAACTTTCCTTGGAATCAAGAACATAAATAACGGCTGCGTTATAGTCTGCCAAGTTTGACCCAATCTCCTGACTAGCAGGATTGGCCAACTCTACAGGAAAGTGGGGATCTGATCCTTCTTCGAGAAGATTGCCGTTGTTCAAGACAAAAGCCAACTCCTCATCAAGATCCTCCAGTCGCTTTGGTGGAGGAGGGTCTGGACGAGGGGGCGGGGTAGGAATTCGAATTCCCCTCTCATCGCTTCCGACTCACAGCCACGTAGTCATTAAAGTGAATATCCGTCTCGTTTATATATGCCTGGAGGGAACTCGACTTGCCAACATATTTCACTCCTCCTTGGAGACAGGTGTCTGACGGTGGATGAATCCACATGCGGGTGGAGCCTTCGATTGGGTACAGCTGGATTATGATGATAGAGCCTTCAGTGGAGAACGCCGGAACCAACATGTTGCTCAGTTTTGGAGTCGACGTTTTTCCGCACCAGCGTCGCTTCACAAATGTGTGCAATTTGTGTTTGATGGTAGTTCCGAGTTTTCCGATTCCTCTCTGAGAGACAGAGGTCGGATGAAGAAAGACAGAAGAGTCTGACATCAGAACGACCAAGTGAGTTGGAGTGAAGGTAACGTCATGGATGCGAAGAAAATTACGTCTTCCTGCATAAGTAGCATTTATTGAGTTTGTTGAGTTTGAGTTTGCAGTGGTTCCAACTTCCTCTTTCGGTTTATCTTCATCGTTTATATTGATACCGAAATTTGGGAGGTGCACCTTTCTTAAATTAGTCGCTCCATCGCGTAGAAGCTTTTCCGCGATATACATTGTGCCCCCAACTGCTATTACAAATTCTTGGGCAAGACAGGGGTTGTTAAAAACCACAAGGTCAGTGCGGGAGGTGCCCGGTTCGTATTGGCGTGATTCCTCGTTCCCGATATACTGCACACCTAGCCCGAAAATTTCATGAATTTGAATCTGGACCGAAATTTGCTCCTCATTTCCAATTTTCGACAACTCGAGATTGATAGTGCCCCGTTCAAGCTTTTTCCGTTCCACAAAGTCAAACGATTTGGTGTCAATAAACACACGTGTTTCTCCCACAAAACAATTAAACAGGGCAGTGTGCTGACTCGAGGAGATGGTGAATGACACGTCGGACAGAGTGGTGATAAGACGGTCCATATGAATCCGAAGCTGAGCCTTCCAGTAAGGCGCGTTCAGTTTATTCCCCTGTTCAAACTCTGAAACATAGATAATGTCATGGGTAATTTCTATCCCCGGGTGAGCTTTCCTCAGGCAAGGGTAGACTCCCATGTTGAAGTAATGGTAAGTGAGCAGTTTCGAGTAATCCGAAATAACCAAATGCCCAATATCCCCCTTTACTTCATCTGTAATGATAGCTGCATGTTCCGCAATCCATATAAAAAGATCCTAAAAATTAAATGGTGTGACCAGAAGTCTAAAAGTTAGCATTTAAAGAGATTATAAAAATATAGTTTAGGTATCTACACTAATGAAAGAATCGCACCATAACCACGTAGGAGTCTTCATCAACCCCCACATTCGAGGAAACCTCTTGCTGTACAAAACCTGAACGGGCGAATTCAACGATGCGGTACATCCAATAATAGCAGTAGTTTGAACCCTCCACGTAAATAGGGTCCGACACAGCCATAGGTAAAGTGCCTTGTTTAAGATGACCATAAATATGACGAAATCTACACATTTGCACAGGAAACCCTTTTAATATTACATTACAACACAAGGTTAGCTGGAATATGTTATATAGACGAATTTAGTCAATACTTTTCGGCTAGCGTTGAGTGTCCCGCTGTGGCCATGCTGGCGTACAAAGATTTGTGGAGCAGTTCGTAGTTCATATCAAATAAGCGACGTTCTTCAATTGTTAGCCAAACCTCGTGGGGGTCGCCCGCTGGCCATTTAATTTTGGGAGGTTGAAGTCTGCATTGGTTGGGAGGAGCGTCACTGCTGCAGTCACTGACAGTTTTATCGTAAGCATAAACCCGATACGTTCCCGGAGTTGGACAAACGAAACGCGCGTACATTCCGTAATCACTGGAATTGGAGTAGAGTAGAAAAAAATCGTTAACTTTCAATTCAATGAATGCTAAAATTTTCAAACAATTCAAGTTCAAATCACCTACATAAAATGGCAGGGCTCACAGACTACCACCTCCCTAGTGTCCGTATGTCCTAGCATAATCCATGCTCGGATGACACCATCATCTGGTCCTAATAAATTCCAATTAATTATTTTGCTTTGGGATATTGACCATAATTTTATAGTGTATGTGAAGAAATAGTTTATAAAATTTTGCCGGAGTAAACTCAGACATACGTTTCCCTATGTCCGTGACCAATTCTGGGGTGTCCGGATGTGGTGGTCCGACATAGGCAGTTATTACATCCCGAATAGTTATCCCAAAGTGATTTTCCAATCGGCCGGTTTCATAATTTCGAGTGAAAAGTGAGACCCTAGTTAAAGTGAATTAATAATTAGTTATTTATTAGTACATGATTCGATTGTGAGTTTGAAGAACAGCACAATCAGACTTTAGACAATTAGTAAAGTTACCCAATTCTATCTCCTTTCTGGATTGCTCGTACAGTTGATCTTTGGAAGGAAGTAACGCCACTAAAGCAATTGAACAAGGATCCAAGGAAAAGTACAGAAACTACGTAAAGTCGAAGATGCTTTAATGACTTCATTTTCAATATTAATCACAATAATAATTCATTAAATAACATTTACGAACTGCCGCAAAAACGGTAAACCTCAGAAGCACCTGCAATATTTTACAGGGTCTAGTACAGCGACAGACAGTTATCTCGACAATTAATTATTGTGAGTATTAAAAAATTAAATGATCAGTTCAGTTGTGTTAGCAGTTAGCACACACCTTGGACTAAACTCAACCGAAGCGCATGGGCTTTCCTTGGACATAGGACGGAAGTTTTCTAGTTTTTGTGCATTGTGCTTTGTGCTCACCTTGTTGAAAATAAAATTTGGCATTTTGGAGCAGCACAACTTTTCAATTCATCTTGTTAAATTGGCAAATCAGATTTTTGAAATAATGCGAATATTTATGTTTATTAAATACATAAATAGGCTTTAGTTAG
>VYYJ01003432.1:0-16652 GCA_021029165.1 Cyphoderus albinus | reverse complement strand
GCACTGACCTCCAGTGGATCTGGGGATGATCTTAAGGTGAACCAGTTGGAAACTACAGAGACGAGATGCGCCGTTCTGGCGAATGTCTTCGTTTCGGGGAGCAAAGGTTCCGTGTTGGAAATCAAGTGTTCCAGGAGGATCGACCCCTCCAAGAATTTCACGTCGGCGATTAGGGCGGCTCTGAAAATGGAGTTTGGCACCACCCGCCCTGTCGCTCTGGGCGGTCTGTTCCGAGTCATGGAGAGCTCCACGAAGATCCACGTGATGCGGGACTTCTCAGTGGAACCTTTGACCTCTGAGGAGGATGTGAACCAGTGGCTCAAGTTCTTCCATATCAAACCGCCCATGCTTTTCCAGTCCGTTCTGGTGTCCAGTGACCCCGGACTTGACCTGAGAATCGATCACTCCCATGGCTGGAGGTTGACCTCTGACACGGAGCGGGATGAGGCGGGTCACTACCACTACGATGATGCCCCTGGTGCCGTCGAGTACCACGGGATTTACGCTCCAGCGCAGAAAATCATCCGGCTCGATAAGCCCGAGATCAGCCATCAGCTTGGCCGAGATTAATTAACTAATTATAATTACAGTAATTAAATATAATTAACTTTCATTCATTACAACACAAATTACATTTCACTGTCTTAATTCCGCCAATAAATTTTTATTTCCAAAAAAAATTCTTGCAAAAATATTCCAAAATATTTTTTTTTCATGACTTAATTGCAATTAACTAATTATGGCATCATTCTAAGAGCACCGTCCAGTCTCACAGTTTCCGCGTTCATCATCGGGTTGAGCACGATCGACTCCGCCATGTGCGCGTATTCCTCGGGAAATCCGAGCCTCTGCGGATTTGGCACCGTGGTCGCCAAAAATTTGCGAACTTTCTCTGGAAGCGCCATGAGCAGCGGCGTCTCGAACAGTCCGGGGGCTATGGTGCACACGCGGATTCCCTGCGACGCGAGATCCCGGGCGAGGGGCAGCGTCATTCCAACGATGGCGCCTTTCGACGCTGAGTAAGCCGCTTGACCCATTTGACCATCGAACGCCGCGACCGACGCCGTGTTGACGACGACGCCCCGCTGACCATCGGAGTTCGGCTCGTTTTCACCGATGAGGCCGACGGATAATCTGATTACGTTGAAGGTTCCAACGGCGTTCACCTTGATTGTGGATATAAAAACATAATTAATTTTTGAAATTAATTGAGCTTTAAAAATAATTTTTCTTTTAATTAATGCAATATTTAATTTTAATTACGTACATCAAGGACTTTCTGAAAGTCCTCCAGGAGATGCGCGTGTTTCTTGTTGAAGTTATAGACTTTGAAGGCGACGCCGATGCCAGCACAGTTAACGACGTTGTCCAACCGCCCGAATTTCTCCTTGCAGGCGTCCACGGCTTGCTGCACTTCCTTTTCTTTCCGGACCTTTAATTACAATTAAATATAATTAAAATTAACTTTGAAAATGAAAAATCTTCTTTTTTTTTGCTTGTTTAATCCTTAATTACATTTACAATTATACTTAATCATAATTAACCTTGTTAATTGACTCACATCAATGGGACAAAAGAGCACATTGTCCTCGCCGAATTCCTTCGCGACCTCGGCGCCCTTTGACACCGGCAGGTCACACAAGACGACTCTGGAACCCTGTCTGAAAAATCTGTCCACGGTCGCTCTGCCCAAACCGGAAGCTCCACCTGTGACGAGTGTCACCATTCCCTGGTTATAAAAATCAACAAAAATGAATCCAAACTTAATATCACATTAACTTCCATTAATTAAAATAACTTAACTAAAAACACTTTAAAAACCTTAATAAAACATTTAAATCTTCATCTTCATCAACTCTTAGCTCAAATCACTCACACAGACAAATTAATTATAATTATAATTAACAAACCTTTAATGAACCCGAGATGATATTCATTTTTCTATTTATTTTTGTTTTAATTGTGCCTTCTTGAACTTCACAATTAAATCCAAAATCAACTAAAACTAAACTAAACCACTTTTCTTTTTTCCGCCTCAAAGTCAAAGTCAAATCAAATCACAATTAAATTAAATCACACTATCATTTACTTAAGACTTACTTAATCACTTTAATTAGCTAATTTAGCCTATAACTTTTAATCTTGTTTATTTAAAAAAACTTAAATGCACTTGAGATGAATTTTTGAGTGCTTTGAGAATTTCATCAGACCACAACAATAAAAGCAGATGATATTCCGATCATTGAGCCATGAGCCATCCAGCTCTATGTAAAAGTAAAAATGTGCACGTCCTCACATTCAGATGTGCTGCATGATGATGATGATGAAGATGATAAAAAACCGGTTTTTTTTTCATTAAAAGTTAATTGATAATTGATTTTATTACAAAACTTTAATTAATTGGCTAATTAACACAATTATATTATATAGTAAATGACATTTGATTTTGTAATACAAAATTAATTTATATTATTGATTTGATTGAACTTTGACCTTTGACATTGACATGGCATGAGTTGATTTTTAACTATTATAATAATTAAGTAATTAATTACGGAAACAATTAAAATTATTCATCATCCCCTTCATACTCAAACTCTAGGTCCGCGGCATCCCCGTCGACTTTGATGGTCTCGACGACAATGCTGCTATCGAGAATCTCGGGGTCATCGGAAGATTCCTGATCCTCGTTGACCTCTTCCTCCTCAAGGTCATTTTCGTGACCTCCAACACTACCGGCGACAGTGATGAGAGCGGTGGGCTCGACATTGTGCAGATCCCGGAGATGCTTGTCCCTTCCATGCTTTGACGAGAAGGCGGAGCCGCACTGACCACAGAAGAAAATGCTCATGACCTCGCCCTCCTGGTGACCTTTCTTGTGTGCCACGAGGTTATCACTGCGTCCATAGCCTTTGCCACAGATGTCGCAGATGAAGCGGAGATTCCGGTGGATCACCATGTGACGCTTGAGGTTCGTCTTGCGGAGCAGCAGCTTCCGGCAGAGTGGACAAGGCTTCCCGTCCGGGTGGGTTTCCAAGCAGTGATCTTCGTAGGTTTGGAAGTCGACACAAACCACCTGGCAAAGGGGGCAGGTGTGCGGTTGCTGGAACAGCTTGTCTTGGTTGCGCTTTTGCTTCCGCTTCTCCGACGAATCCGATTTGGATTTGGATTTTTTAGTTGAATTTGAGTTCACCTTGACCTTTGACCTGGATACCTTGGAGTCCATTAGCTCGTGGTTTTTCTGGTGAGCCTCGATCTGCGAGGCGTAGATGAACAGTTGGCAGGTGTCGCACTGGATGATTTCATTTTCATTGGTGGGGGTGGAGGTGGATGTGGTAGATGTGACCTCTGGAACCTTTTGAGGTGAAGGAGGTTTTGAATTCGTCAGGGAAAATGACCTTTTGTTTCGGAACGATGGAAGTCTCTCGGTTGTCGTTGTGGTGGTTGTGCGGGGACGTTTGGAAGCTGGACCGTTTTGATTTGCATTTTCGCCACCTCCACTTCCAACTCCTGAGGTGGCAGTGGAATCGCCACGATTTTTAGTGCAAGCTGGTCCAGGTCTTGGAACAATTATTGGAGCTGGATTATTTACAGTAACGGGCTGGGGTTGGAGGTAAAAGGTCAGGGGCATTCTGTTAGAGCCTGAGGTGGCGGCGGAGGCGACGGCGTTCATGTTTAGATTGACGGGAGGTGGCGGTGGAGGTGGCGGTGGAGGTGGGCGAGACGGCGGAAATGGTGACTGCTGATGTTGAAGCTGATCTTGATGATGATGAACCATGAAGGATGGAATAGGCGGGTCACTCAGTGGGTCACGTTCCGGTAAGTACGAGGTGGGCGCGGAAGTCGAGTTGACTCGACTGATCGTTACCGGTGGCAGAGTGAATCTTACTGAAGGCGCCCGATGCCTCATACTCACGTAGTTGGATGTGTGGGGTCTTGGAACTGGAACACTGTTTGAGTTGGTCACTGTCACAATTGGAACCAGAGCTGGCACTGAAAACAAGATATTTAAATAAAAAATAATGAAAAAAATGTAACTAATTCAATTAACATTCATGAATTATTTAAATATTGTAATTAAATTAAACCTGTCACAATTGTTGGTCCTGGATTGATTGGAGGGGCGACGCCACCACGGACGTTGGTAATTAATGGAGTCATCTCCATTTCCGAACACTGCTCGTGATCCAGCACGACCACCGAGGCGTCATCGTCATTGTTCCCGGCGCTGTGATCATTCTCGTCAATAATGTCCTTTTGTCTGCAATAGTCCACAAACTTTGCTCCTGGAACAAAGAAATTAAATCAACAAATTAAAATTAATCACTCACCTAACTAAACCAACCAATTAAAATAAAATTATTATTAAAGACTTTTACCGAATGTGTCCACTAGGAAGGTCTGCAATTTATTGAGTTCCTTCAGAGCTGACTCAAACTCGCGCCGCGTCACGTACAACTCCATTCTAAACAATTAAATTTAAAAAACCAAATCAAATAATTAGAATAATTTAACTATTTCCAAAGTTAATTGATCTGCTGTGCTGACTGACAAGAGAGAGAGACAGACACGAATGGTAAATAAGAAAAAACTGTTTTTTGGTTCCGAAAATTAACATTGACAGGATAAACTCAGGCTAACCTCTAATGCAATGCTTTGAGATTTTTCCTACGTAGGCAAAAGCTGATCAGTGGATGTGGAAGGAATTTATCTGATATCACGTGTGTTTCCATTCCAGAAAATCCTGTCCTGTCCCGTGTAAAGTCGATGACCATGAGCTTTTTCAGCTCAAGCTAAAACCCCAAGCTCAGCTTTTCATTTTCATTTCATCATCATCGTCCGGAAAATCGGTAGGAGGTTCCAGGTTCCAAATGAATGAATCCCCTGCCCCCAGTCTACACTAATAAATCATAAAAAGAAAATTCTTCTGAATGATACTTAAACCCTTTCAGTCATAGATCCATCCATAATTAAAAAGAGTTGAAAAAAGTAAACTAAGTACCAAGCAAAAAGTAACCTCTCTCCCTGGAATCGAACCTAGAATCTTCATCGAATAATCCGAGACCTTAGCCACAGCACCACGCGAGCACAATTGGGACATAATGATTAATTGAAGGGAAGGCATTTTTCTTATGAATGGATGTTTTTCTTCCACTCCAAAAAATGGGATTCAATCGACATCGACTCCACCCAAAACATGAATGAAAAAAGACAAAAAACAAAAAAAGCTTCCACATTAACTGTTAAAACTACTTGGCTTTGGCTTGTTAAACAATGCAAAATTAATTTGCACTTGTTGCAAAAAAAAAGTCGCCCAGTTTTCATTAATATGACGTTCACTTACTTTTTGCATAACATACAATAAAAATGTAGCAATTTCTTACATTCTACTTACATGTAAAATATTAACTGAAGGGCACGCGGCGGGCCAATGTTCATGCATGCGTCATCAATCATCATATTCATTTTTCATTTTGAGAATAAACCACATTTTTAAAAGCACCAACATAACATGCGTAAGCGTACATTAGTAACTTAATGTTAACTAACTGCAGCTATAAAGTTTAGTTTAGGTATTTACAACTCCACCTCTTCATCGAATAAATACCTTAGCTTGAAATGTGAATCAGTCTAAAAGTGGAAAGTTTCTGTGTTCATATTCAATGTGAATCAAGCACAAAACAGCCCAAGTCCCTTTCGCTTCAATTTTATCTCATCCTGTTATAATTTTACCAAGAAGCGTAGCAGCGACTTGAGCCTAAGCGACTGCAACCCACACGTGCATTGTTAAGATAAGAGACTTTATAATATGTAAATGTTGCATTCTTCATTGTTTCTTGTTGCAACTGGCAAGTAACTTGCAGAGATTGAGAAATGTGAATGCATCAAAATGAAGTAGAGTAGAGACACTCTCTAAAAAGTGTGCACATGCGCAAGATACTGAGATTTGAAATAGTACCTATGAAAGGTATGAAAAAGGGTTTACTTCACAATGACTTTTTCAAATCTCAGTCCTGCTCACACTGAACATCTTGAAGGATGTCTTCAAGCTCAGCTTTCATTTTTCTTCTAGAGATTCTATAAGATTCTATTTTTAAGTCTCTCTCATCTTTCACTGACAGTATCTTGAAGGTTTTTCATTTTAAACCTAAAATTGGTTAATTTAATTAAAGATAGGCTGTGGCTGTGAACGTGGAGCCAAAAAAATTGTTTCAATTAAGAAAAATTAAATGGTGCTGTTAAATACGTGCTTGTGACTGGTGGTTGTGACTCGTGAGTCGTGACTGTGATTTATTTTTATTTTTGTACGGAGAAACCGAATTAAAATTAGAATAAATAAAATAATTTTATTTTATCCATCACATCATGAATAAGAATCATGAGAAAATTACAATTGGACAATTTGGACATTGTCTCAGTCTCGCCTTTGCCTCCTCGACAGTTTCCAACTTCAACTTCAACTTGGATGGAATCAGATGAATTCAGGTGAATTTCTATTTTCTACTTACAAGAAAATTTATTTTTATTTTTAAGGCCTTTAAACTTGGCCTTTAAAAATGTAAAGTAGGTAAAGTTCAGCATCATCATACATTTTAAACATTATTAACATTTTCCTTAAAAAAATTATCTACACCAACCACCACAAATAAACAAAGTGAGTCTAAAACTGTACATTTTTACATTTAACAATTTACAATCTCCTTATATGGGCATGCGAGCCCAATTTTGGAGTTTCGACTTTAAAAGCGACTTGCCTCTAGAGAAATGCAGTTCGTTCAATGCAATAAGATGCAACAAACAATAACAACGTAGCTTAGGCTTTTGACATGTTACAAGGAAAAAAACGTTTTCTTGATGTTGTTCTAAAGCCCACGTTGCGAAACAAATTGGATTTTTATCAATTGGCTCTGCTCAATAATCTCGATAATCTCTAAATCTTTTGTCTTTTGTCACCTTTTCAATCTGATTTTGCAACTTTTTAATTGTGGTTGTGAATCAACTTAACTTCAACTTGTGACCAGACCAGTGACCACTTTAACAAACAACGACATCGACACTCGACTTAACCACGTCCCACACCACTCTAAAAATGCAACGATTTGATAAATGCTTTAATTGTTTTGGTGATGAAATTATTAATCTAATCTAGATCAAATCAGACCGTTAAAAAATATTTAACTGTGCCAAAAAGTGTATTGACATAAAAATATTTTTAAATGAAATGAAAAATACATTCAATTCACATTTTTGTTTGGCGAGCTCCCAAACGAGATCACGACCACGACGTTTGGTCATCGTCATCATCAAGGATAATTAATGATTAAAATTGGAGAGCTTAACTCAACTAACTTAAATAAACAATAAATGCGGGTTGTGGGTGGATGTGGCTGTGGCTGCACAAAAGTCGACCGTTATTTAANCTGTGGCTGCACAAAAGTCGACCGTTATTTAACGGCAACGACAACCACCTGCATTTCATAATGACATAAATCGCGACGTGACGCCTTAAATACTACATTACATAAATCAATTTTTATTTGCATAATTAAAGCACAATTTTTAAGTGCCATAATGTAAAACAGATAGATAGTTATAATTAAAGTTAATTATGATCATACTCATCAATTAAATTATTCACACTGACCAAACCGAGCTGAGCCGAGGTGAAGTGAAGCATCTTGTTAAATAATTTTCGTGGGAAGATTTTTTGGGACTTGGGTGTTTTTAAATGTAGTTAAAAAAATATTTTTATTCTGGTCGTGATTCTCAAAGCTGAGAGAAAATTCTTTTTAAATAAGGTTTTTCACTTGAGTTTGAGTCAAGTAGGAAGAATATTTTTGGCTGAATTGAATGCATAAAAATACCACCACCATCATAACCAACCATCCACCACTCTGGGCCTTTTTAACGAACAAAGTTGCAATTTGCATCATTTATCACTTTGAACGTGGTGGTGGTTGATGGTGGTGACCTTTTCTCCTTATTTGGAATCTCGTCTTCCTTCTAACATTACGGGATCTTTGTGTTTTGCTACGTTACTGTCATCGTATCATCGGTCCGTTTCGGCTTTGCTCTTGAATTGCCTTTGCTCGCCCAGAGTTAAATACTTACATAGATAATTATACCATTACAGACACAGAGCCTACGACTACAAATCTTCACAAGGCCCATAATGTCTTTACATTTTTTTTTTACATCTTTGTAGTCTTGTAGCCTCAATCTCTCTCATTTTTTTCCTGAATTTTTGCATAAAATTCATGTAAAAAGAAAAAAATTCCTTCACATTTTATTTTGTACATACATACATAAAATAAAAATGTTCTTTACTTAATCACTCACTCACATTCATATAATCATATCACACCGCATCCTAATTTATTTTCTATTTTCGTCGCCAGCAAAATTAACCATAATTAAATTATCTTTTGGACCTATTATTATCTTTACACATTTGCTATCATCACCAACCACCACCACCGACTCACATTTCTCTCCTTTCAATTCAAGCTCACGCAGCTCTTAATTTCTCCACATCTGCATAAAAATAATAATTTTGTCCTTATCTAAATCTCACTGATGCGACGAAATGAAATGAAATGAAGCGAGAAGACAAAAATGATGAAAAGGCCAAAAAGCAGAATTTTTATGCTACATATCCTGGCTTGGATCTATTACTTTTGGGACTTGGCTCTTTTGTCTCATCTCATGGAACGGTATCAGTTTCACTTCACTTCATTTACTCTCCTCAGACACCTAGAAAAAAATTTTTTTTTACATGCAAGCACAAAACAAAACATGCAGATGCAGCAAGTTTTAGTAAGAAAGTAATAAATCATCATTTACTTCGGTGTGATAAAAAAACCTTTTTCATATGAAACATGAACATGAAATCAGTCAGAGTACACAGAGACTCTACCTACAATTCCAAGCCTCATTTTTCATTTCATTTCATTACCCTTGCTCGCCTGACTTTTCATTGTCCACATCCACCTCCACCACAGCCACAACCACGGCCACCTCCCACCTAAAAAAATTTCTGCTGAGTTGAGCCAAGCTGAAAAAATTCATTCACCGAGTTAAAGACTTTTGAAGCAAGCGAGAGAATTTAATTTTATTATGGAGTGAAATTTTTTTTTTTTGACTGAAAAATTTTTAAATTGCAGATTACAAAACTGGACATTAAACTGGACGACTTAAAGGAATGGTGGTTAATTAAGTAAATTTTTTAAAAGCTGTGAAGTGATTTTTAAGTGAAAAAGAGAATTTTTGTTTTAAACTGGTGAGAAAAATGGAGATCTCTGTGATAGTATCTCTGACATTATTAACTTTGCTAAAATTGGCGCCACTTGAAGTGGATGGCGTCTACATTCCGCCAGGTCCGAAGTACAAGTGCCCTGAAAGTGGGTTGATCTGGCCGTGTCAATGCCTGACCTCCACAGACGACGGGGTCTCATTAAAGTGCGAGCAGGTGTCACTCGCCACGTTGTCCGCGGCACTGCAGCATCCAAAGGTGATCCAACTTCCGGTGGAGCTTCTCCATCTGGTGGAGCTCAACACGGAGAAAGTTTATGGAAAAGTTCTGCAAAATCTGAGTGTGACCACATTAAGAATCGAGCGGAGCCCCATCGTGACCATCCTGCCGGACGTTTTCTTCCATGTGAGGGAAACCCTGAAAAATCTGGAGATCGTGGACACCAAACTCCAAAGGTTTCCACTGGACAGCCTGGAAAGTCTTGAGAATCTCGAGACTCTTCTACTGGACAAGCATGGGATCCAGACACTGGAAAATGTTTCCATTCCGTCGACCCTTGGAAGCCTGAAATCACTGCGGATTTCCAACGGGAACATCACCTCCTTTTCCAAGACCACGTTCCAAGCACTTGGGAAACTGCAGAGGTTGGACCTTCATGGAAACAATTTAACCACGATTCCGAAGGACGCCTTCCAGAACCTGAAGAACCTAGAGTACCTGGACGTAGCTTGGAACCAATTCGACAAGCTGGAACCCGCCTATTTCGTGCATTTAAATAAACTGACGTGGTTCAACGGTTCTCACAATTTGATTCCAGACTTCAAGCGGGGCGCCTTCGCCCGCAACGGTTTTCTCCGTGTGATTTACCTAACGCACAACAAAATTTCCAAGATCGACGCCGCGGCGTTCCGTGGAATGCGACTTTTGACCAGACTGTACCTGAGCGACAACCAAATCGCAGATGTGGGGCGTGGCGCCTTCAACTCGCTCTCCAGGATCAAGACGATCGACCTTTCCCGGAACCAGGTGAAACTCGTCGACTTCCAGATGTTCCAGAAGCTGCCCTTCGCCGAGGAGATTTTCCTCCAGGAGAATAATCTCACCAGAATAAAAACCGGCGCATTCCAGGAACTCGCTTACTGCGTGGTCAACGTCAGCCACAACCAAATTTCCCAGGTGGAAAAGGAAAGTTTCCAAAACTGCGTCAACATGACTGTCCTCGACATGAGTCACAATCTCATCGACAACTTTACGAAAAACGCTTTCGACGAGAACAGTTATCCAAACGAGTGGCAGTTATCCCACAACAAATTAAAGTTAACGGCCGACATACCGTTAAAGTTCATGGCTGGCATCAAAATCCTCAACGTGAGCCACAACGAGCTGCGCGAGGTGAACAAAAACACGTTTCCAAAACTCTACGAGCTCCACACCGTGGACCTGAGCTGGAACAACATTTCCAAGATCCATTCCGCGATATTCACGAATCTCTTCAGTTTGAGGCATCTTAATATGAGGTATTTTAATTAAATTAAGAAAAAAATAATTATCTGGGGCATACTGAGAATTTTTGAATTTTTTGAATCTTCCCGCTTTCAGCAACAATAATCTCACGGACCTGTCAGGCTCGGCATTCGGTGCGATTCCAACGCTCCTGGAACTGAATCTGGATAATAACCGGTTGAAGAGCGTGAGCAACGCGGCGTTTTCCAGGATGGTGTCATTGAGGGAACTGACTGTTTCCAATAATAAGTTGAAGAAGGTGTTCCAAATCTCTGGAAGTCTGTTGGACCTGAGACTCTCGAACAACGAGATCAGCTCGCTTTCCAAGGCGTGGCCCACGATGAACGCGTTGCAGAGGTTGGACCTTTCTGGAAACAATTTGGGTGGAAATTTACCTGGTGGGAGCTTCGATCATCTTGGATCCCTGAGCAGATTAAATCTGGCAGAAAATAATTTGACCGAAGTTCCAGCCGAGGCGCTCCAAGCTTTGACAACAGTTCAGTATCTGGATGTTTCCAGGAATCGACTCAAGTCTCTTCCAAGATCCGCCTTTGGAAGACTTCCGATTGTGTTCGAGTTGAAGCTGGAGAACAACGAGATTTCCAGTGTGGAGCCCAAGGCCTTTGATGGAATGCTCCAGCTCCTCCATCTCGACCTTTCCAGCAACCAGCTCAAGTCACTTCCAATAGGAGCATTTTCCGGGCTCACCTCCATGCAGTTGCTGAATCTCTCTGGGAATCTGCTGGAACGCACGGACAACTCGACGAACTCCCTCTTCGAGGAGAATCTCAGTCTCCAGACACTGGACCTGAGTTCCAACCGCTTTAGTTCCATCAGATCCAAAACATTTCCAGAGCTCCGCTGGACCAACTTCCGACTCACCTCCGTTGACCTTTCCAACAACCAGCTGATGATGATCACCAAGGAACTTCTGAAGGGCACGCGCACCCTCAGGAAGCTGAACCTTTCCAGGAACAAAATCACCGAGCTCCGACCCTCCATTCTTGGAAACCTCACAAATCTCCGGGAAGTCGACCTCTCGTTCAACGAGCTAAGTTTCCTCGACGCCCCCATCCTCGGCCCACCTCCACACCTGGAGGTTCTCAATCTGGAGGGCAATTACCTCCGGAAGTTTCCAACCGAGATATTCCAAAGTCTTCCCAACCTCACCCTGGTCAATCTGCAGAAAAACCGGTTCAAGCTCTTCAACCTGGAATTTCTCCCGAAAATCAAAAACGGCACGAGAATTCTCCTGGGCGGAAACCCGATTTCCTGCGACTGCCGCCTCATCTTCCTCCAAAGACATTTCCAGAGTCTCCGCCCGCAGCTCCTGAATTTCTCCCAGGAGTATTTCCAAGACTTCCACAACTTCCGCTGCAAGGACGCCCCAGTGACCCTTGACCTGATGGAGGAAAACGATTTAATCTGTGACTACCTGGAGGACCCCTTCGCTCCGAAGGTGCCGCTCCAAACTGACCTCGAGATCCGCGCCATTTCCGGGGACAACCAGGGTCACCTCTTTGTGCGGTGGAGGGTCACCTCCAAA
The DNA here is from genome assembly GCA_021029165.1 of Cyphoderus albinus. NCBI lineage: Eukaryota > Metazoa > Arthropoda > Collembola > Entomobryomorpha > Paronellidae > Cyphoderus > Cyphoderus albinus. Next base: position 4,350 of record VYYJ01003432.1, on the reverse strand, counting down.
ATGGACATTCTCGGCTTCCAGCTCGAGCTGCTGGACGATATCACTGGAACCATTGCCAACTCGCAGACCGTCAGCTACACCGAGCGCATGGCGAAGGTTCCAATTTCCAAAAGAGGCGACCGAATCTGCCTGGTTCCAAAACTCTCCAGGGAGGAGATTTCCACCAAGGGGAATGTCAAAGTGAACAAAGTGTGCCAGAAACTCGATAATCACCTTGTGGGCGGCGCCGCAATAGCAGACAGCGTTTTCGGCGGAGTCGCCGCCGCCGCCCCACTCCAAATCTTGAATCTCATGCTCGCAGCGATCTTAGTCAAATATTTTTCTTAATTCCTAATTAAATTAAGTTGATCAATGATCAATGATCAATTATCGCATGACTATGACATAATTAATTAAGTGACTCTCTGTAAATATAAATACTCTTTTTTAATTGACTTTTTATTTTTCTCATCAATCTCCGTTTGTATAAAGACAGTTACAATTTTCTTTGTAATTAGTTAATTACAATTAAAGCCATACCGTTTTTTGCCATTAGAAAATCCCCGTTAAATAAGTTCTTAAAGTCTCCTGTCTGTGAATGTTTACCTGCGTAATTAAACAAATAAAAAAATCCAATTCATTAATTAAAATGTTTTACTTAACTGGCACAATCATCTTCAATTAATTAATTAATTGCTATCAGAGCTACACTGTTTTGATCATAAACTTTCATTTTAAGCCAAATTCATCATGAATATCAATAATTAACATTTTCTTAAGTACAAATTAATTACAATTAAAGCCATACCGTTTTTGCCAATTCAGAAAATCCCCGTTTAAGTCCCTTAAAGTTTCCGGTCCGTGAATAGTTAAATAGCTGCGCGTAATTAAACAAAAAACAAAATCCAATTCATTAGTTAAAATGTTCTACTTATTTAATTACTCAATCATATTCAATTAATTAATTAAATTGCTATATCAGAGCTACGTGTATTGCATCATAAAGTTTCATCTGAACTTAAGTCACCAACAATTCATCATGAATTACAATAAATTAATATTTTACAAATAATTAATTACAATTAAAGTCATACCGTTTTTTGCCAATTTAGAAAATCCCCGATAAGTAAGTCCTTAAAATCTACTGTCCATGAATATTTACCTGCGTAATTAAACAATTAAAAAATATCCAATTCATTAGCTAAAATCTTTTACTTATTTAATTAATTACTCCTGACACAATCATATCTCAATTAATTAATTAATTGCTATCAGAGCTACACTGTATTGATCATAAAGTTTCATCGTTATGATATTTCATCATGAATTTCAATAATTAAATTAAATTAAAAATATAATCCACTCACACTTTAATCTTCACAATTAAATTCTCCGTCCATGATCATAATCAAGATTATCGTCTTCCTCCTGTCCGTGAACGTTTACCTGTGTAATTAAACAATTAAAAAATCCAATTCATTATAGTTAAAATGTTTTACTGTATTTAATTACTCCTGACATTAATTAATTAATTGCTATCAGAGCTACTTTCTAGTGCATCATAAAGTTTCATATGGCCATGGATTTCATCATGAATTTCAATAATTAAATAAAATTAATTAAAAGTGTAATTTACTCACAATTAAATTATCTACATGATCATGATCATCGTCATCCTCCTTGTCTGTGAATGTTCACCTGCGTAATTAAACAATGAAAGAAAATCCAATTCATTTCATTAGTTAAAATGTTCTACTTATTTAATTACTCCTTAAACTAATTAATTAATTTCTATCAGAGCTACTTTCTATACATCATTAAAGTTTCATCGTTATGATATTTCATCATGAATTTCAATAATTAAATAAAAATTAAAAGTCAAAAGCATAATTTACTCACAATTAAATTATCCACGTGACCATGATCAAGATAATCGTCATCCTCCTGTCTGTGATTGTTCACCTGCGTAATTAAACAATTACAAAAATCAATTCATTAGTCAAAATTTATTTAATTGACACAATCATATTCAATTAATTAATTAATTGCAATTATCAGAGCTACACTGTATTGCATCATAAAGTTTCAGCTGGACTAACATTTCATCATGAATTGCAACAATTAACATTCTTAAACACAATTAATTAAAAAATATTTTTTTACTCACCCGAATCTTCTTCATCTTCACAATTAAAGTCTGCAAATGCACAAATGATCATGATCACGATCATCTCCGGGGTCGTCATCCTCCTGTATTTTTTCATTTTTAACTGAAAATAAAAATAATTTGCAATTAAATTAATTTACATCCATCCAGATGCATTATCCTCATCATTTAGAACGCACACTTTAAATAATTAACTAATTAATTGGAATCAGACGGTACATCTTAGTAGTTATCACTTTTTCAAAACGAGGCAATTATCATCATAACACTAAATTAATTACATAATTAATCAATAATTAAAATAATTCACCTTACTTTAAATTGATGAGCCTTCCGTCCGTCTCCGTCCAAGATCCAAGTCCTCTGAAGTGAGTGCGAGTCCAGTCCGAAGAAACTCCGAAGTCCGAGCTGAGCTCAAGATCAAGATGAAATGAAAAAATGAAAATGCAGCGAGCAAAACTTTCGTGGATGAGAAAAATCCGATTTCGGACTTCGGACAAATAAAGAAAGTTTTTCATTTCATTCTCACTTTGCCCCATTTCATTGAAAATTTTTATTTTCTTCAACTTAAAGTTAATTAAAATACCTACTTTACTAAGTACGTCAAGCCAAATCACTTTAATTATACTAAATATTTACTAATTAATTATTTTAATAAAGGCTATTTTAATTAAATATCAACATCATTATCATAAATTAAACTTTTTATTTATAATTTTTATTTTGCAACCCCATAAAACTGTACGGAAGCAACCGACAATTTCGCCCTGTGACGATATCCCCCTTGTGGTGATCCCCCGGAGGAGCTGCTGCTTCCGGTTCCACTGCTATCCGGAGAAAACCACGAGGGCAGGATCTTCATCTGCTGTGACACCCGCTTTAACTTGTCGTTAAAGATTCTCCAGTTAAAGAGGAAAATGAAGATTCCCTGGGACGCGTTTAAAATGGTGAACGCGTACGCTGCAACGACCTGACCTTTCGAGTTACTCTGCAGCTGGAAATAGCCGACGGACCAGGTCAGGCCAAGGACCACCGTGAGGCTCATGCAGCCGCGGAATTTCGTGCGGAAAAAGTTGCTAAATTAAAAAATAATAATTTAGCTAATCAAATTAGCCATTAAGTTTTCTGACCTTTGACCTTATTTATACTTACTTGTAAGATTTGACCTTGGACGCCAGGAACTTGGGCCGGATGTCCTTTTTCATTTCCAGCTGGAAACTCGTCTTCAGTGCCACAATCAAAATGACGAGGTTCGTCGTAATGATGAGGGCGACGGGGCCCATGAACGCCCAAATGTAGGGGCCTTCCAGCCAACAGCTACAAAGGTCAAAGGTAAAAATTTTTTAAATAAAAAATATAAAAATGTCATTGAAAAAATTGGTCAACTTCAACTTACTAAATATCGCCGCCATACGGATTGTCGCCGTTGAGATACCCCGCCATGGCGGTCACCGCCACAACAATAACGGGGCTTCCGTAGGCGAACACGCCGAAATGTTTGATGTAGCTGCGGCGCTGGGCGTCGAACACGTGGATGATCATGCGGAAAAGCTGGACGCCCTCGATCAGCATCCACATGAAGGCGGCGAGGAAAATGTAGTGGGTGATCATAGCTGAAGCCATGCAGACGTCCTAAAAGGAGAAGTTAAAGGTCAAAGGTCATTAAAATAATTTTTTTAAAAGAAAAGGTCAAAGGTTGAAATGAAACCTCAGTCATGTGAAAGTAATTCCGGTCCAGGACAAACACGACCATCCCGTTTCCCAGCATGAGGCAGACGCTCAGATTTTTAATGATGGTCGCGCGAATTCTCTGGAGACCTCCGATGCTCACGTAGCTGAGCAAAACGATGGTCAGCAAAAGACAAATTTCCGACGCCAGGGTCAGCACCAAGGTCAGCAATTCCAGCACGAAATCTTTCCCCACGTACTGATGGACATCCATCAAAACCGCAAAGGCTGTGAGGTGGTTGCATTCACACACCGTTTCCAATCTGGAGCTCGACTTCAGGTGGCACCCTTCGGTGGACCACCGGTTAACCCGAGTGTCCCAGAAACTGCATCTAGCCGATCCTTGAACCGCCTTGGCTTTCTCGCCGGGATGGAGTTTCCTCAGTAATTCTGACTTCTGCTGACCCCAGGCATCGACATCGTGCTTAAATAATATCTCGATGCCTCCCAAAGAAATCCTCCTGTTGTTCACCGTT
>VYYJ01003431.1:0-16653 GCA_021029165.1 Cyphoderus albinus | reverse complement strand
ACATTGAACTGAAACCGAGCTGGAAATTATGCATCAATTCATTCCTATATTCTCGGTTATGAAGATTTGCAAACTTAGCTTGTTTTCACTTTGTCATTTTTTCTAAATTTATGTTGCACTTTTGCTTTCAGACAAAAAATAATAATATCCTTAATTTCAATTTCGCCACTGTTTTTACCTCAGGAGCTAATATTCATTTTCAATTTTTCTTCACCACCCGTGTGCGAGTCTCAAATTCCCAGACAGTGAAAGGCGACAACGGATGAATATATCAGAGAAAGCCGGAATATGCAGCCACCGACAACAAAATATTATGACGGTGTCATATGTGGCTACAGGGAAAATTAAAGTTCGATGGAAGAAGGGAAATTCATTTATTCTACGTTATCTAAAAGATAAAGCAACTAACTACATACCGTAGCATAATGTAATTTGCTTAACAGAAATATAACATGTAATGTATCACATGGGGAAAATTATAGATTCTAGGAGACTTTAAAATCCCCATTAAGTACGACATGAGAACCAGAAAATAATTTCCACTTTTTGCAGCATCATGTTGCAACAATTCCCTACAACCATGATTATCCACAGACGTTGGTGCAGACTTTCGTTGCCACTTTCACTTTTCGTTGTGTCGCCAGCTTCTTTTGTTTTATAATAATATGAAACTGTAGACGTAGTTAGAACTAACTCGGAGAAAAAACTAATCCAACAAAGCATCCATGTTGTTTGCTCAAATGACTTGCAAAATATCGGGTTTCATACGTACTCAAACATTTTCACATTTTCTCGGAAAAAAATTTAAAAGGTGAAAGTTGAACCGAAACTCTAATAACTTGGAATGTCGCAACAACCAAACTTTTCATTCCTCGATACAAATAATGTTTGTAAGGAATGAAATCAGTTTTAGTTTGAGTACGTGTAACCAAATTCCGATGTGTGTGTTTTTGCGATCCGTTTTTCCCGTTTCATTTCTTTGCTTTTTGCTTTCAGGAAGCGGAATTTTTTTAAACACAATTTTTAAGCTTGAGAGACTAAGTGATTCGATGAGATTTGCCGCCACTTCAAATTTTCTCTTGACATGAAGGCATGAATGAATTTGACTGAGAGAACGACGTTAAACCACTCGGCATTTGGAAGAGTGAAGAATATTTTTCTTCTTATAAGTGGCAACATTTCCAAATCCGATTACATATTTCACTCTGCTTTCTCTCTTCTTTCGTAAGGAAAACATGGCACGCTTTTTTAGAAACGATTCTTTCTCGTCGTTTTTCCGCTTCTTAAAATATGTCGTGAATGAAGCCAAAAATATATTTAGAGTAGAGAAGGCGGAACGGCAAAAATATGGGGTATTTTTACTCTCCTTCTTGAATTGAATGAGCTGCATACTCACGGTGCTGCTATTACTCAGTGTATTTTTTTGTGAGTTGTAAATACAAATTTCGAACGACATCCATTCAAAACACTTTTACGTGGTTGACACTGACACCATCAAATAAGAATGGATTAGTGAGGGTCGTGCAGTATATGCATAGTCAGGTTTCAGGTGATTTTTGAAAAATCATCAACACCCAATCAAATGAGAACCGTGCATTTTTCACACCACCCCATAGGAATCAGTTGGCCTATTATTTGTTGTCAGTGTAATATTCCCCGTGACAGGTCGACGATTTTTCGAAAATGAGTGAAGCCGGGATTTATTTTTAGCCTTTTCCTTGTCGCCGTCAGTTGTCACGTCATTCTCATATTTATTATGTGCTGCTTGTCATGTCGGATGTCGGCGCACTCAATTTAACACCCGATTCCTTTCACGAATTACTTTCACCTTTCACCAATCCCTTCCTACATTTTTAAGACGGGCGTCCATTAAATTACTGGAACAATGTTTATCTTCTGGGCCTCGCACCTCACGGTAGCATGTGCCACGAAAAAAATGTAACCTTCATGTGTCAAGCAACATGCAGACTATTTCTCGCGTGATTTTTTATCTGACACCGACTCACTCTCATGGTCTCTGTCACACTTCTACGTCCCTTCTGTCCAGACCAATTCAGACACTCCTGACGGGAAAGCGACTTTTGACAAGAATTTTTTGCCCCGGTTACACAACAAATAAAATATGTAGGAAAGTTTTTGAAAGAAAGCAAAAAAAAATCCTGGCTACAATAAATTTCCTGCATTCATCTCAATGCTGATCTCCGGCTTCCGGTTCATGGCCAGAAGGAGAAAGTGGATAGAAAAGAAACTTTTAATCTTTCATTTTCCCCATTTCATTTCTGACTTGAGTTGAATTGACTTGAAAATGTCGATTCTTGAATATTATTTTTCTTTCTGTCAAGCCCAATGAATATTTTGTGTGGAAGAAAAAAGTGTTCCAGCTTCCCTTCCAGTGGAAGACTTTCACTGTTCTACCTTGTTGACATCAAAAATGCTAAAGAAGAAAAGCAAAAAGTTGGTAGTATTACGCCTTCTTTCTTTATTGAAAACCTATGTATATTTATTATCAACTTTCACTCTACTCCACCTCGAGATACAGAGTTTAAAAAAATATTTATATTCTAGATCTGCTGTCACTCGCATTCTCAAGAGTAAGTAAAAATGTATAAAGTAATCCTCTCTGATCACTGCCAAGTGGAATTCTCGTCCGTCACAATCCGCCTACTTACTCACATAATATTTTGTCTCCACTTGTGGAATATTTATGAGCTAAATATGCTTTTGGGACTTTCTTCCTAAAATAACTTTTTCGTCCCAAAGATCATACTTTCTCCTATCCCATCATAAAGTCACATTGAGAAACCGAAGCAGTTGGTTGTGGAGAAAGTGAGTGAAAGTGAGCGAGTATAGTGTATTGTATGTGTGCGTGGAGGAAGACAAACTCCAGATATTAAATCGATTTTCTTCTTTTCTGCCTGACATTTTCTTCGCTCCCTGCGTGTCTCTCCATTCCTCTGACATGCTCCTGCCGAGAAAAAAAATTGCGGATGGAGTCACAGTCACCGGACAGGTTTAACTGTGCAGAAAAAGATGAGCAGCAATTTGCCCCTGCTACATGCATGCATGCGTGCCTTTTTGGAGAAAGTAGGAAAACGAATCAAGTCAAGTCACACACAGGCGCACATTTACCGATATAAGTAAATAGTATTTATGCATCTTTCAGCAAGACACAACACGACAAACTAAGCGTCACATTGACATTGCTTTCACTCACTTTACTTTCACCAGGAGAAAAATCTACTCGTCAAGAATAAAAAGCTTGTGCTTATAAATATTCGATGCGCTTGCCGTTATTGAGTAATATGAGAAAAGTGAGTAAAAGGTGGGACGTGAGAAAAAAGAAAGCATGTGACGTCAATCATCATCGAAGCACAAAAAATCACACAGAGAAAGAAAAAGTTGATAATTCTGCCGAGAAAACGAAAATTAGGTAGGAAATATAAAAATGAGATAATCGTCGCTGACAATGAGTGAGGTGAGATTGAGCTACCGACACGGCGTAACATGAGGTGAGTAAATGAAGATGAAACAAATCTGGGAGAAAGTAGCAGCTTTTGCAAAAACAAAATGAATCCAAGGTGACGGTTCAATCAATCCGAATGAGAGTAAAGATAAAGGGTGATATTAAGAGATGAGACGGGAGGAGCGTTTGTTGGCACAACTCATTAAAACTTTTTCTCTTTGTGAAAGGTGAAAGAAGCACACAAATTACTTGCATAGACAGAGATAGGTAAGAGATGATGAGAAGGTGGAGGAGAAAGTATGAAAATGAAAAGCTAGCCTATTAAATGGCATATGGTTTCATTACCACTTTTCTTCCCAGCTCTCTCATCCCATCATTAAGATCTTCAACTTTTTTTTAAAATCTGCCTGGTTTTCATTTTCACTTTCACATTTCACTGCTTGATTCTCTTTGCTGATTTATCTTGTTACAAAAAGCGTGATTCAAAATCGACGATGCTAGACACGAATACAAAAGGAGAGAAAGAGAAAGCGTAGCGTGAAGAAAGCAATCTCTGTCCGTGTAAGTTTAGCACTGGGATCATTTTCTCTCTGTCAGGTTTACAACGCTCATCTGTTACCAGATCAAAAATGTTATGGGAAAAGAAAGTGGAGAAAAGACGTTAATTACCCTCAACATAATTTTTTATGTTTCTTTCACCGGCGAAAGCTCGCTAGTGAAGCTTCTTATTCCTCTTTCTCGATAGTACATAATATAACATGCTACGTTCCCTGTCATGTCCTGTCCTGTCTTGGGTATCGGAAGGGTGCTATGAATTGAGGCTGCGAGAAAGAAAAGTAAAATAATAAGCTTTCACTCTTAAACACAGTTTCTTTTATGAGAAGTGCTAGATACTAGCGGGGAATCCCTTCTTGTGACAATAATGGCATGAAAAGGGACGAGCTAAAATATCGTTGAGTGAGCTTGAGTAAACTTTTCCAGAGAGGAAAAGCCACTGGTTCTTAGAGAGGAAAAGGGACGATGTGATAGTTTCTGCTTTCTCTTTCTTTCACTCACTCTTTCTTCACAAATTGGCTTCGCTTCTGTTCCCCTTTTACCTTTTTTCGTCCTCTTGTCTATAAAATTTCCCTTTTTAGAGGGGAGAAAACGGAGTGAGAGCGAAAGCAAGAGGAGAGAAAAATTGTGCTCATGAGAACGGAATAATAAAAGGAAGCTGCTTCTTTCTCATTTTTTCTCTCTCAAGATGATCATGAGCAACTCACGAGTACAGGACGAGTGAAAAGCTGACTTTCACCGATTCGTAATGAAAAGCAGAGAAAAGACTTAAAGGAAAAAGTAAAACTGAGAGGCAAAGAGGGAGAAAGTTGTTTCCCCTGGATCTTTCTTTTGCACTGTTCGTGTCTTCTTGTCGTGTTGAGATGCTCTAGTCTAGTCTAGAGCTACTAGTTAGCTACTTTCTCCAAGAAGAAAGTAACCCAAAGACTCCTTTATTTTTGATTATACACCTTCAATGCCTAAAAGGAGAAAGTTAATCAGAAAATAAGCCTTTGGATCTCCCTGTCTCCCCTTTTCGTCCGACGAAAAAAAAACACAAATTATAGACGAGGGAATTCTTTCTCTGCTCTCTTTAGTCCTAAAATAATTCGCCGAGTACACATACAACTTTTATCCTTGCTCTGCTCACATTTTCTCCGTACTCTCACTGCTTGAATGAGTGAACAAACGAATCCTGGATTTTGGCGTAATTTTATCTTTTTTCATCCTGTCGTGCCCCTCTACATTTACGCTATTTTTTCACCGCGCTGACTTGCCCCTTTCCATAATCATCAACTTTTCCCCATTTCTCCGGACTCTGCGATGAATGTCATGGATGGAGGCGTTCAATTCAATTGAATAGAATCTGGTGAAAGTCGGTGGTATGATGCAGGCACGTAGTTAAGCTACAAATCGAAAATCCATGTAGGAAGCAAGTAAAAATGAGGGAAGCTTGATAAATGCCTTGCTTTTTTCAATTAAACAGCCATTTTCTCTTTGTCCACTGATTACACTTTTCCTTTCCCTTTTCTCACTCACTTTCTCCAATGATTTAATTTTTCCTCTGATCCGCAGTAAAAGGCAAAATTTTCTATATAAAAGGTATACTACGTATGTATTTATTTTTGTTGCCCTTCCCCTCTGCCCTTGTGCTGCGTGCCATTCGATCAACTCAATTTCCCTTTCATCATCCTTTTTACTTTCCCTCTCGCTTTCCCAACCCGAAAATCGTTTTATTGCTATTTTTACTTATTGCTTATTTATTGCCTTCTTCTATCAAGATAAACCTTTGCAGCTGGAAGCTGATTTTAAAAATTAAGAAAAAACGAGGTGAAAAACGAACAACGGAACTAAACAAAAGGAATAAAACGAGTTTTTTCCTCAAACTGGAAACCCGTATTTTATTACATTTTATTTGAAACACAAGCCAAAGCAATTATTGCTCAAGTTACTTTTTCCCTAGCTTTCCAGTTTCATCTCGCTTTTCTTTGTGAGTACAGTATTTCCCATTTACTTTCACTTTATCTTTCTTCTTTGCAGATGAAAACAAGCAGACTGGCTACATCACACTTGGCTACCGGGGCACGTTTGCATTCGGCCGGGATGGCATGTCAGATGTGAAGTTTCGCAAGTTGGCAAGGATCATTGTGTGTGGTCGTGTAGCCCTTTGTCGAGAGGTAAGACGAATAACGAGTGAAATTCCATTCCTGTGAAAGCACAGAAAAATAATCCTCACTCGAAAATATTTATCCTTGCTTGTGTACTCTGGAGAAATAGAAGTAGAATTGAGAAAAGGAAGGTCCCTCGTTGATTTCATTGAAGAATATAAAAAAGTAGGTAGGGAAAGACGGAGAAAGTGTGGAGAAAGTGTTTTTGTGGAGTTGACAAGGACATTCGGATAATAGATAATACTCCATTAGACTTCTCTTCATCACGTCATCTCATCATCGTCAAAATCCTGCGACAATGACAAAGAGCAAAATAGGATGAGCCGAGTCTGATGCTGACATGATTGTGTCACACGAGAAGGTAAAATGATAATGATCATCGTCATCATAGTCATCAACAGCAGAAATTTTCCGACTTGCGTAATATACTTGTTCATGGAGGAGCTTTCACTTTTCCCCAGACAGTATCTTCTCAGTACCTATCAGTTTCTCTCTGGGAACACTGTTGATTCCCTTTCGAAATCTTTTCCTTGCACGTCATCATCATTCAGCATCCTCATCAATGCCATCTCCGCGTCTCATCATAATCCTCATCATCATCACATTTTTATTATTCAATTTCAGCCTTTGTTTCTCCTTCTCTTATTTTTATTTATTCATTGTGAGGGGTAATGGGATTCTTTCCTTGTGTGTTTCCAGCATTGTCCAGTGAAAGCGAAAATGTCCCTTTCCCAGAAAAACTCATTTTTATTTTTTTGGTCGAATCTCGTGAGAATGGAGCCTGACACAACTGTCAATACAACATCCTCTTTCTCCATAATTTTTCCCATCGTTGCAGACGGGTAAAAATCTGCGGCGGTGAAATGTGGTTTATGCTGTGGTAAAGTGCACTACTGCGGAGTTCCATTGCTTTCTCATTTCATCTCATTTTCGTTCAGACTGTGAGGGGGAGATTGAGCCGAAAATGGTGATTACTTGGCTTAGCCAAGGATTTTCGCAGCTGGAGCTGCTATAATACATGGGAATGAGATAAGTGAATTCCAAAAATAATAGAGCGTTGTACTTTTCTCTGCTCGGAGAAAAGACAATGCAGGAAGAGAAAGTGGGATGAGAAAAGTGGAACTATTATTAAAGCATTAAAACTGGTGGAGAGAAAGTGAGCGAAATGAGAGAACATGCACAAGAATGCACTTTCTTTTTCTTTCTTACCGGCGACTGAGAGAAAGCGATAATATCCTCTGCAATAATAAATAAAGTATGTTTTGTATTTATATGCAAATTAGGGGAAAGCAGTTTCCGAAAAAAGACCGTTTTCTATTCTGAAATAAAGGAGGAGCAGAAGTGCAAAAGAAAGGGAGGGAAAAAGGGAAAATTCTATATTTATCTATTCATATTTATCAAAAAGAAAGTGAGAGAAAGAAAGAGAGTGACTTGGCTTGGCCCACTTTTTTGCTTCCGGTACTTCTCTCTTCATGTGTAAATATTCGTGTCGTCCTTTCCAAACATGGGACGGTAATGATGGGAACTTTCCCCTGAAAGTGGGAAGAAAATTATGGGAGAAAGTCACAGACCGGCTTGGTGAAATGACTTGGTGTGGTTTAGCGAGGGCAGTGCGAGAGCTGAGAGGGAGCTCATCATTCTCTCGTTGTCTCATCATAAGGAAGAAAGTTTTTTTCAGAAGGATGGGTTTTAGCAAGCGTTGACGAAACTGGAGAAAACAAATATCTTCCAACTATAAACGAGTAGTGGAATCTTAAACGACAACGAAATAAGTTGCGTTCGTTATTTTTAAAACGGCAAGTGGAGCTCTTGTTAAGTTCAGTACGAATTGAGCTGGGTTTCTAAGCTAAGTTTAGCAATGTCAAGTTTGTTTATTTTAGTGCAGGCATTTTAGTGCAAATAATAGTGAAAAGTATTTTCTGTGAGTCGTCGCATAAAACAACATTACATAACATAACAAGAATGTTAATATATTTTGGAAACCCTTTCCAAAAATGGTTCCTACCGATACTCGTCTCTTCTGTTGTAACTCGTCTTTCATTTCAAAATCAACTTATCATATCTTGTGGGCCAAAAATAGTTATTTATACATATGGCTCCAGTTTCTCTCAATGCCCATCTTTGCTTTCTTTTTGTTTCTAGTACACAGGAGAAAAAGATCCGTCTTGCGAAGAAAACACGAAAATGAAAAAAGTCGAGTGGCTGTCTTTTTTCGCTATATTGAATTTTTCTCTGCTCACTCAAAAAAATGAAAGTGGTCCTTGAAAATTCGAATTTCCTCGAGCAGTCGAGAAAACGTTGGAACGCTGCTTTCTCCTTTGAAAGGATATGATATAATATGATATTAGAAGAAGGGTGAACCGGGACTCTTGTGGGGTGGTTGGCTGGCTTGAGTTGGGCGACAAGACAATTCAACAAAAGAGATGAAAGCAGGAGTTTCACTGAGAAAGGTCCTGCGTTATTCTATGGTCTGTGAATTCTCCCTCGGCAGAATTTGAAGAGGATTTTCTATTTGATATACACATTCGGGATAACCGAAATGGAGAAAAGAGCAAGAGAAAGCGGTAGATCGGATCTCACTCACTCAGACCAGAACAAAGCTGACTTTGTTGAAAGTTGAGATCTTATTACAGAAGGAATTTCTTTTTTTTGTCTCTTGGAGGAAAACCAAGATGAATTGCTTTCACTGGATAATTTTTGTTTATTCTTGTGGAGTAGAGCTGGCCTCGGAATTGTATTGTATTATATTAGGGCGAATGTGGGGAAAACTCAGCCATCTGCCTTTTCCTGCCAACATCCGAACGGATGCACAATGAAATGAACAGAGACATAAGACAAAAAATGTAGGCAGTACTATTGCAGCACCCTGTTTCTCAAATACTGAATTATGGATATCCGGGCAAAAAAAGTGAAAGTAAAGCGGAATCAAACCGAGGAGATGACTATTGCTTAAAGGAAAACAGAATTCGCATTTATTTTTTTCTGGGATAATATTGACAAGAAAATTGTATCAAAGCAGGGAAGAAGTAAAAAGTAAGAGAATGTTGATGAATTTGGGTAAAAAATGTAAAATCTAAATTGGATGGATGAAAAAGAGAAATTGGATTTTCCACTCATTTCCTCAAATAAACCATTCATTGCTTCATAACATTTCTCCACTTTGCTCATACTTTAATACATATTTAACTTCACTACCGTATGCATACAAAATGTACTTTTTTAAGTAAAAAAAAGTGTGCAATTTAAAAACTAGCAAGTACACAAACATCCAGCAAATATTTTCTTTTCATAATCATCGTATTTGTAGGTAACATAATGATATTATCATGGTCTGAAATTGTGAAGATAACTCATGAGGGGATGGTGGATGTGGAGTGAAGAAAGGAAAGTGGAGAAAGCGTAGAGAAAAGTAAAAGACATGAGGATAATTCAAGGATTGCCTGAAGAGCAGAGGACAGGATATTATTATTATCATCATTGTGCCTAGTTGCCTCAAGTTGTTTTCCACTTTACTTTCTCTCCCATCATCATCGTCCTCATTTTATCGAAAATAGGATACTTTTCTCAATAATATTGTGTCGTAACGTAACAAGCCGTCTCCATACTTTCCCCACGCAATAATAAACGAAGGATTCGCGTAGCCTGGGAGAAAGCGGGAACGACATGGGAAATATGTATCTGATGATTCACGTCAGCTTCAGTTCAGTAAGTGAGTGAGTGACATGGAGAATGGAATTAATATTGGAGACGAAGAGGAGGGATGAGAAAATGTAATAAAAACTTTCTCCTTCTAAGCTTCGGGCTTGCTCCCCAGTTCCTTCCGATCGCTCTCCCTCCCCCTCTCCTCTACTTCATTACATTTTCGTGCGTTGTGGTGATAGCGATAGGATGCAACACTTTCCTTCTGTATTTATTTCGCTCCAAGCTGCGACAATGTTGTGTTGTGTTTAGGAGAAAAGTAGAGGAAGACAGAAGACACAAAAAAGTATTTAAGTAAGTGAATAATAGATACGTATTCTGGATAAATTCCCAATAATGTTTTGCAGCAGACTTTCTCTCTCAGGAGAAATATCAAATCAGCCAGAGACTAACCAACTTAGCAAACTGCAGGGAAATTACTCAAGTAAATAAGCACAAGATCCTGGGCCTCAGTGGTATTATGAGTATTAAAATGTCTATGCAAATTAACTGGGCACGATAAGTTCGGTTTTTAGTTCTCCTAGATACTTATTTATTTATGTTAGGAGAGAAAGTAAGTAGATACATATTCACTACTTAATTACGGTCTCTTTCGTTCCTTGATTCTTGAAGAAACGGGAAGCTTCCAATAGGATCGTTATCATAGCAGCAAGTTAGTTGAGTTGTGTTGAGATATGCCACTCACTTTCTTCGTGCTTTCACTATGCTCAAGAATATTTTCTATTTGTAAGTATTCGCCAGTATGTGGAGTTGTGCATGAAACATACTGATTATTTCGCAATCCTTGCCCCTTTCACTTCACTTCAAGTCACGTCCTAATTTCTCCTTGAGAAAAGAACTTTTCGTAGTAAATTGAAATCTTGTTCTCACAGCAGTTTTTAATAAACAAAGTAGAATAACTTTCGCTCTTTCATTCCGTTTTGTTCATTTAAAGGCTTTTGGTGAAAAGTGGCGCTATGCTTTCTCTTCTCTTTCATTTTCCATCTTATGTTTGCAAAGTAATTTCTTTATTGATGCACTCGTTTATTATTTCCGGGAAAACAACCAAAGCATACGTCAAGCTCATTACTCATTTTTTTGCAGTCCAACTCTTTCCTAAATACTTAAAAAACGACACAGGCAGCAGCAGACATCAGGAAACGAGGAAAACGCAAACTCATTGTATTTTTTGTAAATCATGTTTGCGACATGAAAGAAAAAAATACTGAGGAAGTAAAATGGTCGAGAGAGAGATTTTGCAAAAAATAGCGCTCATTAAGAGAAAATACTAAGAAGAAAACAAGATTTATTTTTGCAAGCAAAAAGATTTTTTTGTTCGTTCTAATAACCATTTATTATAATGGGCTAGGTTGAACGATCACGGGATGGAAACAGCAAAAAACATTTTCCCCTCGACATTATTTGTTTCGTCGGCTAGCAAAAATAATCACACAATTCACATTCTCCGTAACTCTGATTCAGTGCGGATAGTTTGAGCAATTTATGGTATGATTGTTTGCGTTTGCCCTGCATATTTTTTTGCACTTTTTTTGCACAACTTTGTTTGGTTGTGACTTGGAAAGACAGTTTTTTAGATTAGGACGCGACCCGGCCAATGCAAGCTTTTCTCAGAGGCAGTGAAAGCACTCTCATCAGTCATACATTTTTGTTCTCTTGCCATAGCCATATCATGCCTGTTCCTAGTACATGTCTGTTCCATTGAGCATTTTTATATCCTCTTTTCTTCCCTTGTGTCATCATTCTCGTCAACATCCAATAACATCACATCCCATCACTTCGCCTCCTGAATTACCCAGAATGTGTTCCATTGCTCCATTCCGTTCATTCTGCTCTGCATCCATCATCCTTAATGCAGCTCACTTCACTTCGGCTTAGCTCAGTTCAGTTCAGTCCGCCTCTCTTTATTAGCAACTTTCTCTCTGTATATAAGAGTGAAAGCATATGATAAAAATAGTAAAAAAGCTAAATTTTCCGTTCCACCAATATGACGCTATTTCTTTCCCGGTACTTGTTCAACAACGGTTTTCCATTCATCCTTCACTTTCTCCAGTCTGCTGATGCAAGTTTTTTATTCAGATTTCGCGAATATTTATTATAGAGAAAAATAAGGATTTTGGAAATGGGGGAGACCGACTTACTCAGTCACTCAGACACTCACTTACTCCGACCTTCTACAACATCAATCTAATTGAATTCTATTATGCTTCCATTATTATCAATATTTTTTATCCTCTTCCTTCCTCCTCCAAAGCTTCACTTTCACTTTCCCTTGGCGCACCAACTGTTTCCAAAATAGAAGCCAACGACACAGAGAAGGCAGAGAACGTCCAACTCCGTCTGATTTTTTCCACAAAAAAAACGAAACAGGAACAAACAAAAAACATTCTCGCGTCTCCTGCTCTGCCTCCATTTTGATGTTTTGGGTTTATTCCATCCGGCAATGCAAGCAACCACGGAGAAAAATAAATGGCAAAGAATCTTATTATACTACTTAAATATCCCGACTTATTTTCCTATATTACACACAATCCCCGACTCAGCTTCAGCTTAGCCCTGTCATCCATCTTAAGTCAGACGGAAGCAGTTAACGATATAGAGAAAAAATCCACATTTTTTATCATTCAACTTACTCGAACAAAAAAGCCCAGATGCAAAGGCAACAGAGGCAGGGCCGATTTTTGAGATTTTGTTTAGCGATTTCTCTTGTCAAGTGCATATTTACTACGTACACAAACCAGCATTAAAACGTGAGTGAATAGGAATAAAAAGAAGAATAAAACGGTGCACGATGAACCATTTCTGAAGTGTGTAAAATCTGCTGCTCGTAATTGATGGCTTGTGCACGTACATCCCGTATGCAGATAAGTAGACGCCGTTATCTTTTATATTTCCAAAAACGTAATAAAAAATTTCTTCGTTCACCTCTTTTTTCCCCTCTGGTGTTTTCTGCTTTCTCTCCCGGTTCATGTTTTTCCCCAGACTTGGTTTTGATTTCTCAGAGAAAAAGGAAATGGTTTGTGTTGTGAAAGAGAAGAAAGAAAAAAACGATAAAACCTACGCCTGTCATTTATTATTAGGATTATTACGATTTTTGTGTGAGCGAGAGGAAACAATACAAGTATAAAAAAATAAGAGAAAAGCAGAAGCTCCAGTGCCTCACTCACTGCGAACAGACAGAGAGTGTAAAAGGCTGTAAAATAAAAAAATTGTTCATGTTCATGTTGATGTTGATGGTTTACGGAATGATGTAGCTTTTTTGTAGCCCTGTTACGGTTATTGTACGGATGTTGTTATATGGCTCTCGTAAAAAAATATGTCAGTCGGTTGACTTTCCATTAAGTGTCTGGGGAGACGGACGAGGGGAAGAATTCGCGTATTTATGTGCCATTTACTAGCACGTACATTGAGTATCTAAAATTGGCAAAACTTTATGCTCCATTTATACACACACATTTATAGCGAGTCATATAAAAGCAGTGAATAATAATGGCTCAAGTTAACTCTGCAAACCTGCCCTGGGTTATTTCTTGTCGTAATATTGGATTATTATAATACAATAGAACGTAACACATCGAGTTATTTACTACCTCGGAACAACTGAATGTCACAATGTCTCTTTTTGTCTCGCATGATGATGGATGATAGCGAGTTTTCCTTTTTGATGTATTTTTTACTTTCTTCTCTTTCCACTTGTGCATAAAACCTTGTGTAATCTAACAATAACAAAATTGCTTGAACAGATATAATCGTGCGATGGGATAGTATTGTTCTATGTAGCTGTGTTATAGCAAAGCGAATGGGATATGGATTTGCCATAACATTTTTTTCCGCTTTTCTCCAGCCGGCCGGCCATTATTATGAGAGGAAAAGCGAAGAAATATTGTATTGTTTGATGTATAAAAATACTGCATAAAGGTGGATGTGGAGGTTTTATTTGGCGACAGCAAGAAGCACTTTTCTTTCGCAAGCTCAATATTTGCTCTTTCTTTCCTATACTGTCCCATAAAACACGGCACATGACAGGAGACAGGGAAAGTGAAGTGGGGAATTGATAGATGTTTTCTCTTTCTTTTTCACAATTCAAAAAGAGAAAGTCCACTGAAAATGATAAAGTAGATACAGAGACGTTACCTATCTAACATTACATTGTATTACACACTTTCCCAAATTTCTTTTCCCTCCAGCAACTTTCTATTTGACTTTATATTTTTAAGTGGATATTCCCATAAAAAATGAGAGTGTCCATCCAATAGATATAATATACTGTAATGATATCATTTTTATTCTCCGTAACTCAACTCAAGTAATGTCTGAACTAACTGGACTCTGTAGAATGAAACTGTGTACTTGAAACACCATTAAGATATATTTTTAAAAATTATATAAATTTTTCTATGCTCCAAGTGAAGTTGCACTTTACAGATTAATGCTCGAAATTATTACCACGAACGACGCTTCTGCGTCTGCTCTCGTCTCATTTCCGATGTAATGCAAGCAATAAAAACATTTTTTTATTTGCTTCCGTTCCGCCTGCACTTGTTGTTATTGTTCCTGCTCGACTCAACTAAATATCCATAAGATGCCCGTCTCTAGAAATATTTATAAAAATTGCGGCTGCTCCAGCTTGCATTAGCATCCTTCTCGTGTCTCTGACGTTTGTATTTTTGTATTTTTAGAACAAGACAAAAAATAATAATGGAGGAGAGAAAAGCATTCGAGTTTTGTAGGTAGCATTGAAAAAATTCCATTAGATTAGGTTCTGCGATTTACAGTGGCAATAAGCCATGCAGATTATTACCATCGGATGATGATCATGATGACCATTTGGAAAGTCTTAAAATTTATTACGATCTGTCTCTGTCTGCCTTTTTTCCGTAGCATCGCATTTCCATTTGCTTCACTTTTTACTGGCTCATCGTGGCTGTGGCTGTGTGCATGGGGAACCAAGATTACTCTTTTTAAAGTCATTTCGTGTGTGTGCATGTGTGTGCCAAAGCGGAACAAGAAATCGTCATAAAATCATTTTATGCACTCATCTCTGTTTCCGCTCGTCTTCCATTATCCATATCAACTGAAAACTCACTGCAAAGAAATTGTTTTTAGTCTAGCATTGCGAAAATAAATGTGGAGTGAGAAGCGAAACCTTGGTCGGAGGAAATTGGAAAGTTTTGCGAAAAGAAGAAAATGATGCGACGTTTTTTGTTGGATTAAGCATAAGTACTAAAACGACTATCATATAATAATAATGGTAAGAAGAGTAATAGTCATAAAAATGGTACACCGGACAGTTTCAAAAATCTCATCATTTTGATGTAATGGAATGGAATGAATGCGATAGAATTTCTTCCCTTGAGAGCACCGTGCATCATCGCCACCAACATTTTTCCAGATTCAAAAACGAGCTCTCCACTTGCTTTTAGACAGTGAGATGAGTTGGGTTGAGTGTGGTATTTAATGGTAATGGGAAAAAATTGCGTCTGTTGCTGGCACCTAACCAACGCTCACTCAACCATGCCACTTTTTTCATCCATTAAAATATTTTGCTGCGAATGAGTTTTCACTCACTCAGTCACTCACTCATTCACACTCATGTGACGACATTCATTCACTGAGTGGCCGCATCACACATGTAAAATGC
Source organism: Cyphoderus albinus (assembly GCA_021029165.1). Taxonomy (NCBI): domain Eukaryota; kingdom Metazoa; phylum Arthropoda; class Collembola; order Entomobryomorpha; family Paronellidae; genus Cyphoderus; species Cyphoderus albinus. The sequence goes on along the minus strand of VYYJ01003431.1, from coordinate 1,151 downwards.
TAGTTTAAAAGGTAAAAATGCATTTAGCTTTCTTTAATAACACGCCGCTTTTTATTCGGTCGGTAATTTTCCATTTATGTAAGCTTTTATTGAAAATGTGCAATTTTTAAAAATTGGGTTGGTAATGGGTGAAAATGAAAGTGGGAAATGAGAAATGAAATGAAATAAGGAGAGAGAAAACGAGTGGAGAAGGAATTATTTTCGAGCTTTGTTTTGTTTTATGTGATTCCATTCACTCGCAGAGATAGAAAGAATTGGAAGCTCCTACCTTGTAAAAGTTTGATAAAGGCGACAAGAGTGGAGTGCCCTGTGGGAATAATCCTTATTAAGTTTAGTCGTCGTTTTGAGTATTTGAGAGATGAGTTGGCGAAAGAAAGGGGAAATTCGCCGTGTCACATTCCACTGGGTGGTCTTGGTCCTGGTCACTGGCATGTGGTCATTTACTCACTCAGAAAGAAAACGGAGACTGACGGGTTGTTCACTTAGGCTAACTTTACGTAATTTTAGTGATGTCAAGCCAAGGATATTTTTCGCGGCACGGAGCCGAGTGTCCTCTTCATTTCCTTTTTCTCCTTCCTTTTTTCACTTTAGTTGAGACGGAGAAAGCAGGGAGAAAGTGATTATTTAACGTGACACAATTCCTTTCTCTGGTCATCTCACCGGAAGCTGGAAGGGAAGTGGGAAATGAAAGACGTTACGTTACGCTTTCCTAACGTAACACAGTCAAAGTTACAGTCACAATAAATGACAGGGCGTAGCAAGACGGAGAGAAAAGGAAGCGACGGAAAAGAGAGAAAAGTCCATAAAATTTACTCCGAGTGAGGAATGTGAATTAGAGAAAAAGTTTTTTCAAGTGGAAACGCGGTCGTCTCGTGTGCGGTTTTTTCGAGAAATGTTTCTTTTCAGGTCTTTCTGCTTGAGCAAGTACTACGTAGTAGTTAGAGTAAATTTGACATGGCACGGTTTTACGGAGGTCGTAAAAACGGGCGAGAGATTTCAACTGATTGAAAATTTAATCGGTTGGTTTAATGCAGAGATGGAAATTTCCCGTGATTTATAATATTATATACCAAAAAGTGGTATTTAATGGTAAAATACGGTAAATAATGAAAAATAACGGTAAATAACGTTAAATAATGGTAAATAATAGT
>VYYJ01003430.1:0-16656 GCA_021029165.1 Cyphoderus albinus | reverse complement strand
ATAACGTTCCGGTAAGTTGATTCTTTGTTGGAAATTTTCCTCTCTGGCGAAGTGACGATGAATGTTTCTTTTAGCGTTTCCTGAAATTTCATACTGGCTTTATAAAATACATTACTCATACCTCTCATCATACTACTCATTTAATAATATAATAAGCGATGGGAACTTTAATGATATGTTACTGGGATCTCGACTTCTCGAGTCTTCATGCAACAGTAAAAATAAAGCTTTATTGAAAACGATACCAAAATAAATTCTGTATCGCCCCATGATTCAATTCCATCATTGCATTATTACATCACACATCTACATTAAAGTATTAACTTGACTTTCATTATCATATTGTTGTGTGTAAACCTTTCGATTGATGCTGTATGGGGAACCTGAGCATTTTAATTTCTGGAACACTTCTTATCTTTTTCTTAATAGGTCGTCTGTATTATTTAAAATAGTTAGAGTCATTGCATAATAAATAATATAAAGTTTCAGATTAAAAAAAGACATGTAACTTTTTTTTTTATTCTGTCTTTAATACATTTTTATTTTCATACTTGACAGATAAGAGTGTGGCAGATTGTACAAGGGGTAAATGGGTTGCGAATGTGAATCGGGCGAAATGCCCACAAGAAGGATTTCAAATCGCTTACGTGGAAGAAATTGAAGGACGTTTTGTAACAATATGTTGTGACGATGAAAAATCTGGTTCAATTATTATTTTTACTTTTAGTACTTTTTACAATTACATATGTGTAACTCCATTTTTGTTTAACTCATGTGAAACATTTATTTTCCAGTGAGAATGACGAGATTGGGCGTCCAAAATCGCTGTTACACTACACCTTGCAAAGAAGGTCCCGTAGGTAATTACTGTTCCAATGTAACACAGCCCTACTTCATCGACGGGAAAAGGCTGAAGTTGGAATTGGAGGAGACAATGAGAGATAACTGTAAAGATCCAACAACGCAAAAGAAAGGAACGAGTTTGATTTGCTGCCCGAAAAATTCTTTAGGTGCTCTTCTCATCAGCTTATCTTCAGCCGAGGACAATGAATTTCCTCACATGGCAAGGGTTGATGGTGGTTGTGGAGCAACTGTGTACAATAAAGATTTCCTCATCAGTGCAGCGTTGGTGTCTAATTCAAATAAAATTAATAAAAAAAAAAATAAAAAAAATTAATATGGTTTCATTAACAGCTTCAAGCTAATCTTAAATACATTGAACAAGGACCATTACATAAATTTTTTCTTGTTGTTTGCAGTCATTGCTTTGTGAATACAAAAACTGGGAAACCAAGAAATCCGAAAGAAATCGAAGTTATTCTTGGAACGAATCTAGGAAACATTCTATCGAAGAGTAATACTTTTGGTGTGTCGCAGTTAATTATCCATCAAAATTTCAGTCAGCTTACGAACAGTTCTGAGAGAAAGTCTCAAAGTACCCCAAGAATCTTTAACGATATTGCCCTGCTGAAATTGAACAGGAGCATACATTTTAACAAGCAGGAGAATATCCGAGCTCTGGAAATAGCTCCAGTAGAATTTAACCCGGAACTTTACGCAGACAAAGTCGTTATCATTGGATGGGGCACGACTGCTCTTGGAACGGCCACACAACACCTTCAAAAATCAAATTTGATTCTCCGAACAGATAGGACCTGCTTCAATGACTCAGTGCGTTACCCGACGTATGGAGAATGCGCGAATCAGCTTTTGTGTGCTGGTGGCATTGTGGGAAAGTCAATTAGTAATCAGGCCGGAAGCGGAGACTCTGGTGGTCCTGCGATTTGTCGTGGAAAAGAAGGCAACGCTGTACTCTGTGGGATAACTTCTTTTGGATCTGGATACGAGGAAAGCGAGTGCGTAGAAAAGAAAACGGAAAAATATTGCTCGCCAAGCGTGTTTACGGATGTCAGTTATTTCCGGAAGTGGATTATTGACAATGCGGGAGAACAAAATGAGAAAAGCTTGCTGAGAGCTAAATTATACGGAGATCATGTTCGAGAACAGGGGAAATTTAATCATCAGGTACACATTCAGTCCCGAGATGGGAAAATTTGCGGAGGTACTTTGGTCGATCAAAGTACAGTTGTAACGGCTGCTCAGTGTGTTAAAAAGGATGATGGAAACTTAAGAACAGGAATTGAGATTATTTACCCAATCCGAAATCTAAAGGAAACGGTACCGTCGAGAAATGTGTATAGGCCCAGGAATATCACCGTGCCCAAGGAATTCTCTAAAGTGGAAGCTCTGGAGCGTTTCAGAATGGTCAATGAAAGTCGTATGTTAATGAGGGATTCGTTATACCATCATGACATTGCCATTATTAAGCTGGACCGAGCAACTGTAATAAAGAATAAGAAACTTCCCAAACTTCCAACCCATCCAAAGTTCGAGGTAGAGAGTAGTGCAGAGGAGATTTCATTTCCTCTTAATACGACAAGGTCGGGGGCACTGAGCCAAAGGAACTTTACCATTTTGACGAGGGAGGATTGTACGACTAGACTGAAAAGGTTTAAGGCTCTAGGGGCTGACATCAAATTGAACACCGAGCAGATCATGTGCGGGGTGGAGAATTATTCCGGAGGTTCCACTTGTGACAGGGAGATTGGGGGAGGGCTACTTTGCAGGGATGAAGATGGGTTTGAAGTTTTATGTGGAGTGCAAACGTTTCGACTTTGTGAGACAACTTTGCCCAGCTTCTTTCTCAATGTAGGAAAGTACCTAGATTTAATTCACGGAGTAGTTCGGTCGGAAGACTCACTAGTAATCAGAAATTAAAAATTATACTTTTAATAACCCCGAAAATGTTTTGCAATTATAAAAAATTATGAACATTTGTAGTATTTACTATATTTTTCCATTAAAAAACTAAGAGGTTCAAAACTCATTTCATAACAAGGTAAATTAAAGTCCAATCTAAAATTCTACATAACTAAACTAAAAATCCACTTCTTTTCATTTCCTCCTGAATGAAATTATTTCACGAGCGATCTATTGGGACATTCTTCGGTGCACGACTGCTCTTTGTAGTAACGAACCTCCTCCATATACCGAGACATGGGCGACTTTTCCTGTTGAATAGAAACAAAAATCTCATTGAGTTGAATCATAAATCATAAACAATAAAAGTTATATAGATATAAAATCATTAATTACAGATGCATTTAAAAAATAAAAGTAAATACAACTAACCTTGTTGTCTTTAGGCTTCTCCGCCTTTTGCTTCTTGACCACTCCGGTTGGAAGTATCCTACCTCCTCCACGCCTTTTCCCAATCTTAAGCCATAAAATAAACAAAACGAAAATTAAATTATATTAAAATGTTTAAAATTACAATTATATTGAAACTGAATTGGAGTTTAGAATCAAATAAATAATTCTAAAAATTACCATAATTTTGGGCAATGCCTTTTTGGGCTCTTCCTGTACCAGTTCCTGAGATGATGATGACGGCGCGGTTGAACTGTCAGGTGCTGCTGTTGACGATATCGATGATATCCCTGAGCGCACTGGTGGAAGGTTCCACATTTTTTGCACAGTTGAAAGAAGAGGCGGACCAACCGCAACCTGTGGAAGCACAGCGGATGAACCGGTTGGGTTCATTGGTTGACCAGATTGACCCCACGGATTGAAACGACCTGACTGCCAATCAGCTACTCCTGGGTAATTCCGGTTATTATGGTGGTGGGAAGCCTGAGCCTGAGGTGGTAGGAATGCTACGGATACGCCCGGAACAGGACCACGAACTTCCTGTTGGACGGCTGACGACGAAGATGGTGTCAATTCAGCATGTGTTAGAGAGTTATACCAGTTCCAGTAGTTCCAGTCGAAATTTCCTTGTTCCTGAGGATGCTGACGATGCTGTCCTTGATAACAGCGACTATAATTACTTTCAGTCATTTTTAAATGTACTAATTACAACTTGAACAAAAACCAGAAATAATTTGTTTCCTTGTTTGAAGTCGGAATAGCAAAATTGTAAATCCGATCCCGTAACGAGGCAGGTTCCTGTGAGTCACTGCCTGCTGCTGAAAAAATGAAAAGAATTCCCATGACGTGAACATGAAACAAATCAGCTTTTGTGTCAATCTTCTAGTAATAAACTGACTTTGTCACTTGTGCCTTCTGCCAATGGAATGAATTGGCCATAGTCAGTTTTTAATAGATGCAAGCATGATCGTTGATCGTCATTTAAATTCATTCAGATTTTAATGTTTATTTTTAATGACAATGCAAGATTAATGACTTTTTGTAGTATGTACCCATGGGGTCGTTAAAAATCAATAAAGGTGGACACAAAGAGATGAGAAAAAGTCGAGCTTCGAGCATTTTATTGTATCTGTCCTCTGCGATGATGAATCGTTTCGTATTAGAACGATTGTGTTTGTTTGTGCAGATGAACTGTTAAAGGTCACTGATCTTTTCTATTTGAAGAATGTCATCCGGCTCGGCGTCTCAAGGAAATGTCAGCCCGGGAGGTTCCAGCAGTGGGGGTTCCTACCATAACTTGAATCCGAAACATGACATTGCACCCTCTCATCTTCCTCCAGCTTTCTGGCAGGAGAAAGTGGCTCGAAGCTATCAAATAGTTGATCTTCTGGAGCAAAATCCAGATCTGCGTTTGGCTCTCCACGAAAGTCCCACCCTGGCTAGGCAGTTTATAAAGCATCCCGTTGTGGGGGCGGAAGTGGCAAAAGACAAAAAACTAGCATCTGTAATTATTCGACTACCCCACCTCTTCAAGGAGCTCGCTCATTTCCACCATTTTGTGCATGTACAAAAGAGGAATGAGAAAATTAGGGAGTTTGTCAAGTTACTCGAGAAGGAATACATTCGTCAGCATTACCACGATCAAGGGGGCGTTGTGTTACCATTTTTTGCAAAGAATAGAAACAAAGTAGAATCTTCCAATTCAGATTTGTCACTTGTAGGAGGTCGTGCTACCATTCCGGACATTCCTAACATAACCGTCCCAGAAGGAGCCCCAGAACCACCGGCCGTTAGTTTTCTTGCATACAACTGACGCATTACGTTTCCGGATTAAATAATTGGGCATTTATACTTTTTAGAGTCTAAAGTACCTTCTCAAAGAACACCGACTTTATCTACGGCATGATGTGATGGTGCAAAGAAGATTTGCGGGACTTTATGATAAGAAGACCAGTTATTATAATATCTTAAACTCCTACTCTCGCCTAATGTACCGCTGCTTTTATCGTCACCAACAACTCAACCGAGAGCATTTCAGACCGTTTGAGATGGTAATCAAAGACCCAGACAATCGCACTCTTTTCGTAGTGACACAAATGCGGAAGTGTGGCTTCTGCCGGGGGTTCGCTGTCCAGACTCACTACACAGATGAAATGAAGCAAACGATTGGATTCATTCAACAAAGCAAAAAATGCTGCCGCTTCAGGTCGGAATTTTTCTTGCGAAATGCAGAGGGTGGAGTCAATGATCCACGTTGTTTGCAGAAAGCGTCCTTTCCTTAGTCGTTTCCGATATCATCCTAAATTCATTTTTGATCTTAAATCAATCGGTGCGCACAAAGATATTGGGAAAATTTCCGCGAAGTGGATCGATACCCCTGTTCGTTTCAAGTTTATCATATCAGACTTTTAGTTGTATGTAATAGCTTTTTTTGGTTCATTCAATCATTTTAAAATCCTGACTGGTACTCTTTGAATTTGCATTGCAGCCTGGAGTTTTCGAATCTGATAAAAATTACGGAGTGAGTTTTCCTAAAGATCTTGCAATAAATGTAAAAATCATAGTAATGGCAGCGTGGCTCATAATGTATAAACGATATTATAACGGAAAATGTGGAAAGCACTACCTGCTAAGCAAGTCGGAAAAAACTTTGTTGCAGTTAGCGGAAGAAAGTGAATGTGAAAGTGAGCGTCGACGGAATTTTGGATATTCTTCTGAGTCAAACGAGGAGAAAGAAAGAAAGTTAAAGGAAAATTGTAAAAAGTTATTCAATGTTCAAGTCATTGCAGCAGAGAAAGGAGTCGGATTGAATATTGATGAGTCACATAAAAAGGAAATCAATAAAAACATTAAAGACTGAAAATGAGAATTTATTTTTTTATTAAATGGGAAAGAAAACTTAATCGACATGCTTTAGCAGTATTATAAAATTGTAACTACACAAATATCTAGCTTAAAATGTCACATTCTTTTAACGAAAAAGTTAATCCTCATTTCCTAATGGCGCCATTTCAACATTACGTCCATCCTCACCCAGTCCTGCATTTTCAGCGTTACTATCACCACTTTCGGTAATGTTCCCAAAATCGATTGGTAGAGGTGCTACATCAGGAATTTTTGACTGCACAGCCTTTAGGACTTCCTTATCCACAGATTTGCCCGCTTGAATAGACTGTAAAACTACTGCACTGTAAGCGGCTTCGTTCATACTTGCAACCCGAACTTTGCTGAAAGTTTCTTTCAGAATTAAAAAAAGTTGTTCTTGGCCATGCATCAATCGTTCGTGTTCCAACTGCATTGCTTTCTCCGAAAGGGTGTCTTTTCTTTGGTTACTCTTTTCAAGGTCTTCTATTTTTTTCATTTCTTCTTCGTGTTGATAATCCTGCATCCTTCGTTCCTTTTCTGCTTCCACCCTTTTCAACTCCTAGAAATAAATTCAAATATTTTAAACTTTCAGTCCTTTCCTATGAGTTATTTATGATTAGTTAACTGCTGCATTATATTTCAAAATTCCAGAAACTCAAGTAAAATCCCACTTCATCTCGTAAACGATTATCCTCATTCTTTTGGAGTTCTTCCTGTTTGAAAAAATAAAATATTAACTATGCATACAACAAAGTTGCACTGTATCTACATGTGTATATACAAGTAATCTTATACTATACTTACATCATCTTTGTTAATTTGACCTGTGTTTGCTTCGAGTTGGTCGTCCTACGACCATAAAGACAAAAATAATAATTGTATCCAATAATTTGATCGTTCTGTATATTATCTGCATCTGAACCTGAAACAATTTCTTACCTCGTTCTTTACTGATGATTGACGCGAACCCATTTTTGATTTGTATCAAAAAGAATTTTTTTGAAGGTGATTCTGTGTAAAAGTAATACCTTCTTAGACGCAAATGAGATGAAATGAAACTTTGAGAGTCATCAAAAGTATTTTAGTAACTTTTTAATGTTTTCCCAGTCAGATTATGTATTTGGCACAGGTTTCCACTTGCAAATAAAGTTAAACAAATAAAATGATAGCAAATACGGAAGAAATGTTTTGACTCAGAGTTTGATACAAATATTCAAATAAATATTGAACTTTCAACACTCCAGTCCACTCATGCTTAATTCGTTTTGAAACAAACACTATCCTAAGTTGAGATCATTGTTTTAACAGCTTAACGGTTGTAGTAGCTATTACTGAAACACGAGCAATGTCAATCGAGCCACTACAGTCACATTCAGGATGAACATAAACTTTCTTATTTGTATTCAAATTGCTTACATATGTACATTTTACTCAAATTTACAATTTGATAAATCTCCGCTCGCGAAGCATTTGGTGTTTTTTGTTGTAAAAAGTAATGGTCTGATATCAATAGCGAGTTTGCCATATTTATTCAAGATACAAAAATTTGTTAATGTTGAATTTAAGACCGTTTCATCGAATTTTTTTAGCTGTTGAGTTGCAATGGGACGTTGTAAATCTAAAAGAGAAAATCGTTACGCAAAAACTGGGCCAGCCAACGTAATCTCGAACTCTACTTCCCTTGTGCAAATCCGCCATCGGTAAAGCGTTTTGTCATTCGCTAGTAAAAATGAATATCTTTTGTCAAATCGTGATATCATTATTGTTATATATAATTTACTATATACTTTGGTGGTTTTGGTTTTTTGGTGAGACACTTTCACCCGTTATAAACCGTTTTAACAAAGTATTATGGTAGGCATAATATGAATATGATTTTTTTCTGACTAGTTTGACTATAGTATGTCAATACAATTATCAATTAAACAATTGTCGATTTCCATTTTTCCCTCAAAGTCGCTGTACCAACATCTGGAGTAGTATGAGGAAGAGACTCGAGTTCGGGACTAATGGAACATTTTCTTCCTTTCTTAAAAACTTTTCTTGGAACTTCCCGAAGAAAGGGGAAAATAAGTTATCAGCATTATGGTGTCGTTTTAAAAAGAAATTTGAAAGAGGAAAGCAGCCTGACGATTCTAAAACGACTGATGGTAAGCACAAAAGCACTAGAACAATGCAAGAAACTACAACAGATTGTCCAGGAACAACTGCTGCAACGGGAGACGTTTCAAATGAATCAAACGAAAAAGTTGAAAATGTACATCCTGTAGAAATGAATCAAGATCATGAAGCGAGATTGCAAGAACGAAAACGACGACTTGCGGCAGCTCTGCAGAAGCAAAATGAAAACCGAGAGCGTCAGAAGAAACAACATGAGGAACTTAGAAGAAAACGTGAAGAAATTAACTTGCAAATGTTTTCAGCTTTGGTGAAAATTTTAGATACATCTCAGACTCAAATATCGAAGGAGTATGAGGAATGGACACAGCAGCCGGACTAATCAAGTCAACCAAAGCAGACTTTGAAATATCTAATATGTCTTTAGCTCAATCATAATCTTTAATATCATACAATATAAAGCCATTTATTTATTATTTATTAATTAAAATTGAGGAAAATAAACAATAAATCACATACAGTAACAATACGTAAAAATGTTATACTTTAGTCGTCCGATTTATTTAACAAACCCGGGCCAGGATGGACAACTTCATTTGATTCATTTCCCAATTCCTTCTCATCCTCCAATATTCGTTGCTCACTAAATTGGTCAAGTACTGCTTCAACAACGTGACTGATATTTGGTGGGAGGGATGGTGCCACTTTGGATTGAACTACCTGTAAAACGTCTTTGTCAACTGGTTTCCCAGACTGGATTGATTGCAGAGTAATTGCACTAAGAGCCACTTCATTCATATTTGATGGTTGAACTTTGGCAAATGTGTCCTTCAGAATTGAAAATACTTTCTCTTGGCCTTGACTCAAACGTTCGTGCTCTAATTGCATTGCTTTCTCGGAAAGTGTGTCCTTTCTTTGGCTACCATTTTCCATGTTTTCAAGTTTCTTCATTTCTTCAGCGTGCCGATTTTCCTCCTTTTTCCGTTCATTTTCAGCCTCCAGTCGTTTGGTTTCCTTTCATATACGAAATCAAGACAATGATTTAATCACATATGCAAAAATCACATAATGTCTTTTTCAAAAGTATTTAAGGCTGTACCTCTCTCTCCCTCATTTGCTTTGATATTCCCATTCCCATGTTATTGTCAGAAAATTAATTTAACACAACCGACCGTTAACCTACAGTTACTAATCTTTTTCGAATGATTCATCTACGGAAAGAGTTGAGTCCGAATTCAATACTGTCTTGGACTTGTTTCGCAAAAAAATACCTTTTTACTAGTAGCAACTGCCAAACCCTCAATGTCGGCCAAGCTGTCTTCAGTTTGTTTGTTCAGACATCAAAGATCACATTGTGTGGAGTGATTTATTTATTTGTTTGTGCAAATTTTGTTTTGTTGGCAAATATCTATAAATCAAATACGGAAGACTAGGATGTAAAAAAGAAACGTTGGTCGGTTATTATAATCAATGCGCAAAGTGGCCATTTCTCTTGCAATCCAAATACAATACTTCAAACGAATTTTGTGTAGATAGACTCGGTTTATTTTATAAACAAATCATGTATGTAATACTTAAGTATAATGCAAATTTATAAACTACTACTGCCCGACTTATGGGTTGGAGAATTTGGTAACGAAGAAGACTGCGAAACAACTGGTTGATATTGAATGTGGGAATTACATTTACATGGGCAGGAGTGACGGTTATTTCTCCTTTCAGCATAGTCCAGCGACTCCATTTCTAAGCATTTTTTCACCAATTCATCCAAGTTTGTTGGTTCAGCGTCTGGAATTTTGGAGGCCAGCACTTTCAGTAGTTGCTCATTGACCTGTCCTCCCGATTGCATTGTGGCATTCAATACCAATGCAGCAAATGCCGCATGGTTGATTACATCCGGTGACTTCACAGTTTGAATTGTTGTTTCGTATATTTGCAGTACCCGCATCAATCTCTCATGTGAATGAGCTTCTCGCAGTTTTGCCAATGAGTCAGAATTCCTGCCCATATTTTCAATGGTCTGAAGTAATTGCCTAATTTGTCCTAAGGCCAACTGAAAAGAGTTAGAAAATTGGTTCATTATTCATTTAAAACTTGACAATGAAGCGTTTATGAAATAAAATAAATTAAAATCGAGAACTACCACGCTGTCACTTTGTGTCTCATTCTGCTGCTGGTTTTTACCGTCCATGGTTTCTCTGTCGTTATGATTTAAATTATTCATGTTTGTGGTGATCTCTGACAATAATATGTCTTCGGTTATAAATTATGAGTACGATCTGGTTGACCTTTTCTTACGAAACCCTTATGATACTGATGTTATAAGTTCAAATATAATTTTTTTGTGCTTATGTCGGTCGTTAATAATACAAATTCATATTTTATAAATCGCTTGCGAATGGCGTAATTCTGGGAACAAAAAGTCAATGAGTTATTTTACTAATACATGATTCACAAGCTTCACACTTTAAGCAGTCGTGATAATTTAATGTTTTTTATCATTCAGAGATAAGACTTTGTAATATGTGGAGTTTTGAGATGAAGATAAACACTTCTGCATTTTTTGTGAATATTCTAACACCAGAACACCCATACAATGTAATGCGAGTTTGCAATTTCAATTGAGCAATTTAATATTATTTTTATTCAGATGCAATACATAATAGTACATCAAATCTAGGCATGTATGTTTTATAATTATATAAATGAGACGTATGTTTGGAAAATTATTCTAAACCCGTAAAAGCTTTGGATTTATTTTTATATTTGGCACAGATAGATTTTATCGTTCGATTTCTGAATTGCCAATTTTCGTGAACTAATTGTCAATACTCTCTGGTGAAACGGCTCTTTTATCTATTTCAAGCACATCAACCGATGTTCTTGTTAAACCGTCATCATCACCAACGAAATCAATACCGGTTTCATTGTACCTGCCAATAACTTTCTCCACAACCTGGTTTATATTCGCAGGTAAGGCGTTCGGAACTTTTGATGACACTGTTTGCAATACTTGCTCATTCACATTTCCACTTTCGTGGAGAGTTTGCTGCAGCACAAATGCCCCATAGGCTGCTTGACCAATGACATCTGCGGACTTCACATTTTGAATCGTAGTTTCATAGATTTGGAGAATTCGCATGTTTATTTCGTGCCTGTTCTTTTCTTTCATTTCTGCCAAAGAGTCCGGCTTTGGTACCTTCTCTAAATTCTTAAGTTTCAGCAGCAACTCTTGTTGAATATTTATTTCCTGCTTTACATATAAAATCATTGACCGTTAACTTCGTTAACGTTAACTTTGTTATATTATTATCTTTTAAGCTTAATCAGAATAATATTATGATTTTTACTTGCTGAGCCCGTTTCCGTTCCTCTTCTTCCATTAGTTGCTGAACCCGTTTCTGTTCCTCTACTTCCCTCATGCGAACCCGCTCTGCAGACCTTTCCATTTCTACTCTTTGTTCCTCCTAAGATTGATTGGAAATTTGAAATCAAATGTGGAATTACATTTAGCTTTTAAAATAGAAAATGTACCTCAAATAAGTCTTCCACTTGTTGCTGTTGACGTGAACGTTCTTGATGACCTTCCTATAAAATTCATAGTATGAATACATAAGCCTAGATGTTAATATTATGACTGGTGTAAAAACTTTTTACAATTTAAAAGATATTTATTCAAAAATTGAAATTTAACTGAACTGGAATCGCTTACCCGCTGTTTTCTGAACAGTGTGTACATATCTCAAAATAATTAATGCTTATAAATTCTCTTTTACAAAACTACCAAACCAAAAAAAAAATTCCCTCAAAACACTTGAATTATAAGTATGTGATTGTGATGTGAACAAGTAACAAGTAAAGTTTCAAGTAACAAGTCAAGTCTTCAGCGAGTGAAAACATTCATTCATAAAGGAAGGTGGACATTTTCATTTGTAATGAACATTTATTCTATGCCTTTACTTTGGAAAAGTTTTCATTTGAAATGGTACAGTACTATATATTTGAATTGATGGGTAAAGATTAATAGACAAAGAAAGTTCCCATAATGTTGTTTGTGTGAGTATATAAATATGTATGTAGGATATTTGTGAATATCAACTTACTTTGTTTCCGCATATTTAAGGTTTTACCATTTCTCTGATTTTCTTACCGTTATTTTTTGTTCTTGAGCAAACAAAAACCGACACTTATCCGTGTTACTAATAAGTCATTATAGATGACGAATTTCAAGTCGCGCAAGATTGCGAGGATTATTTGTAATGCATAAATACATACATAGATAGAATGTATAAATTTTTTGTGTATAAATTTTCAATTTTGTTTGTTGAACATGGTGCAACTATTGTCATTTCGGGCAAACTTTGACTGTGTAAATAGTTAAATATTTATCGTATTTCACGATAAACAAAACTCTGCACTATTTTTAGTCACTTACTAAATGTTAGAAAAGTGCATAACCCATTTTTACAAATGTTTTTCTTAGAACATTACCATCGCCTACCGTCAAAAACAACATCGTGGACAAAACGTGAATTGATTTGCCTTTGTTTGACTCGTGCGATTTGATATGATACTAACAAAGAAAACTTCAGGTTTTCTACTTTTTACCTGCTAAACTGCCACATTCGAACAAATTACTACAATGGATTATATGTGTAAATCTTCCCATTCCGACATAGCAATATTCAGTGGTAAAAGATCAGTTTCATGTGAAATCATGTTACCCCAATTCCAGCCACTTAACAAATCAACCGCGTTTTCAAATCCGCAAAATCAATCACAGTTATCAGAGACTTCAACAAATTTGGGGTTTTTCATGTACGCTGACCCAAGTTTAGAAATAACGTTGTGTCTACTACTCATCCCTTTACTAATTATTATCCTTATCGTTCTCTGCATTAACGGGAAAAGATGTTCGGTATGTATTTTTTCATTCTGCTTCTCAGAGGACAAGAAACGAAAAAGGACTAGTTCCCGTTCCCACATCAAGAAGGAATCGCGATCAACTTCAAGCATTAATTTTGAAAACATTCAGCATACAATTGGCAACTGTGAAATAGTTAAACCTGTTAAAATCATCCAGGAAGAGCAACAAAGAAAAGAAAATGGATTTCATCAACCGACACCTATTCAGGCCTCTTCGGAGGCACAAGGGTCGCCCAACAGAAATTATGGAAGCATTAAAACTGAGGACAACCAAGGACCAACAAATGAAAACAAACTCCGCGACAATGAATTTCAATTGCTAACCCTGGAGGATATTTTAGGTCGTCTTAACGAATCCCTGAAGAAAAGAGAGGAAAACTTGGAGCGGGTCAGGAAAGAGGAAGAAGAATATCGCAGAAGACAAAAACTTCATGCAGAGAAAGTATTTCAAAATATTTTCAACCTGGCCAGGAAACGAGAGGAGGAGCATTCGAAAGAGTTCCAAGACTGGACACAACAACCTGACTAAATTAGCATAATAATTCTTATTAATAATTTGGTTTTGATGTGACGATTGATTTTGTCCAATGTTTTTATTAGATGCTTATATCTAGAATAAATACAGACTATTTGACCGACGGATTTATATTATGTATGACGGCAAAGTACAAATATACTAATAATTCATCATTTCATCCAACTATTCTCAAACTTAGACTTGTTTTTGTGACAGGCAAAGCGTGGAATTTTACAGGAACTCTTCAAAGTCGCAAAACACTCAAGAAGGCATTAATTGACATATTTACACAGGCATTCATTATTTAAAGCGTATCGCATTGTAATATTTGCCCATTCATATATGTTCATATATGCACCTATTTATATGTAGAAGAAAATAAAATTTAAGAAAGTAAAGACAAATCTACCGTTCGCATTATTATAAAATCTTGACCAACAAGCGGAGTGATTCTGTCCACGTAATTTGTATCGCCCAAATAAATCTTTAATGGGTGAAATGACCGCATCATTGTTCGATTTGTCCGTCTCCCCATTAACATCTCACAGTTCCTTTTGATCGTTTCCATAAAGTTCACGGATTCCTCATGAATGCTGGCCAGTAGTCCGTAAATCAGCGACACGCACAGGAACATGCAAAATCCTGTGTATCCATAAATGACTCTTCGCTCGCTGGATAGATGCTTGCTAAGATTGATGGAGGCGTAGAGACTGAGGATCGCTTCAAAAACCACAAAGAATAAGATGCACAATATACTACGCTTGTAGACTGCATTGTAGCTCTGATGTTGCAATATTCCAATTTGTCTCAAAATTCGACACGCATCATTGAAAGTGTTTTGAAGATGTCGCAAACCGGACTTAACCAACCGGAGACTTCGGGCTGCTTGATGAGGTAATTTGGGTTCCCTAAATAGTTAGGTCCACATTAACATTGTACCAATTATTCTGTCTAGAATCAACTTTGAACAATTAAAAACTACCTTAGAGCACCTTCCAAGTACGAGTGATAGCAAAATGGTTGAATAATAACTCCAATGCACATTTGTGCCAAGAAGCCGTTCAGCATGTAAGCCCGCATTATTAGAGTGAATCCACTTAGCATGACTGTAGTGATTTTGCTAGGAATTGGCATTGCAAATTGATGCAGTGGAGAGGCTTCAGGTAGCAAGGAGCTGTTATAGCAGTTGCATTGGCTTATCAAAAAGAAGCCAGGTTGAATGGGAATACAAGGCTTCTTAATGAATGACACTTGACCAATCACAGGGATGAAGCTGGCGGCGAATGTCAGCATTTGGATTAGAGGAATGCAAAGTTGTTTTCGAATGTTTGACTTGCATCTGTTTTCCCAATTCTGAAATGCTGTTGAATTGATAGACAAAATTCATACTCATTTAATAAAGTTTTACCAGAATTATATTTATTTACAACAATAACATACTATTTTGATGGCGCTGCTCAAAAGCCACCAGGTCGGACAAGAGTGCTGCAATATCCTTCGCATTTTTTATTTGGTCATAAATCGTGAAGCATCCACAAGATGAAAAGATAATGTAAAATGAACATTGGAGGAGCTGGGGCATCGTGAGAACTTCCCGAATATGAACCACTTGGAGGAAAGTTGATAGAGTGAATAGAATGGCCAAGACCAGCAGGATTTTCATCTTCTTCAATTCGTTTAAAGATTTCACAAAGAAACGCTGCTTTTCTTTGTTCCAGGTGTATGGAACAGCATTCCAGAAGTCTAAAAACTTCCGGGTCGTTACGAGCACCTTAAAGACTCCGTTTGATCTCCCGGCAATTGTGTTGAACAGCATGATCGTAGATCGCAGGGATTATAGAATAGAGAGTGTAAAATAGTTTATTTAAATAGAAAAAGGGGTCTACAGTAGCTTTTGATTGGCAGAGGCCCCAGATAATTATGAGATTAAAATAAAACAGTGAAAGGATAAATATATGCTTTGCTTCCAACTCAGACTACACTAATATTTGAACTGACAATGGCAAATGGAGTAGCTAACAATGAAATGTAAACGTAAGGATTCATTCAAAATTAATACAGATATTAGAAAAAGGAGGAGGGTTTAAAATGACTGACAAGACAATCTGAACTTATAGACGACCCGGTGACAAATGAATCTTATTTTTAGACTTATTTTCAAAGTAGCAAATTTTTAGCACATAATGTCCTTTTAATAATCTGCTGAAAGGTCAATTTTTTATAAGGGGGAAGTCGAGCTAAAAAATAATTAAATTCATCAAAACAAAGGTTTTAAGACAAAGAATAGTTCGGTAAGCTGTCGATAATAAATACAAAATTAATTAGATATTTTCATCAATCTACATTAAAAGTTTTAGTAATGGATAAAGGCTTTCTAAAGAATGCCTATGCCTTGCAAACAGAACAAAGGCGATGAATAAGCTTTTACGGAAATGGAAAACAACTAATTTTATTGGTACGTCTCTACCCAAATGGGGTTTTCGGTTTTCCCTCTCCGTAATATTTTATAATATTTTACTTTATTTATAAGAATATTTATCAATCAAACTTTTAGTAGTGGAAGGACGTCTTAAAATGCTAACATTACAAGCAAATAGGAATAAACTAGGAGGGGGATATTATCTGTCCGAAATATTTTTATATCAAGGCGGTAGCGGTAGCATATCATTAATACTTAAGTTATGAATGACTTAATTTAAACACTATTATTGTATTTTACTGGACGAAATAAATTCTCTTTGGGCAAAAATACTAGACTATTAATCAAATTTTTAATTATGCAATATGGATCAAATTGCTACGGCATGGCATAAAATTGTTTTTATGGTTTTTGGTATTTTGAACATTCTCAAAAACATTCTTCGCAAATAATTTTGTATGCGAAGTCACAGCTCACTGCCTCATAATATCCTTTTAGTAGAGTTATACAGGGTGTTTGGTGAGGTACCCGCAATATTTTGCACATCGATTTTTGAGGCAATTTTAAGCTAAAATCATTCTTTGTACTTTTTTAAAATTCT
>VYYJ01003429.1:0-16659 GCA_021029165.1 Cyphoderus albinus | reverse complement strand
AATACGATAAAATAAAATGAGCAGTTTTACAGAGAAAAATAGATGAAATAGAACAAACAGAGACTAACGATTTTTATTATATCTAGAGGAAATAAAACGGTATATGAGGGCTTGTTGTTAAGAAGAAACTGCGAGTTGATTGGCTTTTGCAAAAATGCTTCAACGTATTTACCAAAACTAATGTTCTGGATTTTGTCTTACAGTTTACTCTTTTTGTTGTCTCCATGAACTATGACAACCATATCATTATATTGCCGCCATGAAGGGAATCTGAGGCAGTTTTACCTTCATCAGTAATAACGGATAACTTTTCTTTAGTTCTTTTCGCTCTTTTTATGATCACCGAATGAATAAAAGAAGAATAAAATGGAGGCTGGGGGAGAGAGAAAAGAGAGGTGGAGATGGAGGCTGTAATTTTAGTAATTTTACCTTGCTTCGCTTTTCCTGCTTTTATTTTATACGAAGAGAGAAACAAAAAAGAAGAATTTTCGAAAGTCTATTCTCTTCTCCTCTCTTCCCTAGAACTGAAGAGCTCATTACTTTTCAGACAAACAAAACTTTTCCATTCCCCAAACTCAACTCTCTTTCCTCTCTTCTCTTGATTTTCGTCTCTTTTATTTCCTTTTTGTGGAGAGTTTCTCTTTTCTCTCTCCCTTCTTCGCCATGTTTTTCCTTCTCCCCTTTTATGTCTCCCTGTATCTGTATAAAGTGAGTATAAAATATAAATGCTCCACAAAATAACTTTCCCTTTTACGTTCCTCCATAATAAAAAGGAAAAAAGAATTCTCTACCTTTCCCATTTCTACATCCGTCCCAAAAATTTTGGAGCAGTGCAGTAACAACAGAGATTTGTTATTAGTGGCAGCGTCGAGTTTCCTCGAGTGAAGCAGCTTATAAAACATTTATTTTTTCCACATTATTATTTTGCTTTCGAGACTGGAAATGGAGATGAAGAGAATTCTGGAAAGAGAAAGGGTGATAAACAGAAACGGAAAATGTTCTTATACAGTTTCTCCTTTTTATAGTCCTTTTTATCGCATTTTCAGAGAAATGAAAGTAAATAAAACTTTTCTGGCTCTACATCACATCTTCCATTCAAGTCAGGCGAATGATGGAGGAGTTGGAATGACGCAATAATAATATAAAACGGCTTCACTTTATTAAGTATTATTTCTCAAGCGGGACAAAAACGTAATGAGACACAAAGAGCGTAAAATCAGCAGATTATTTCGTTAAGAAAATTTCCATTTCAAAACTTAAAAAATAATAGTCATTATTTGAGACTCAGAGATGGTTGCGGTTAGTATTTATTTTTCGTACTAAAACTGACGAAGTACACAGTAGAGGCAGATTCAGCTCATTATTTATGCAAATTATATGCGTGTGGCTTAATAAGAAGGATAGAAAATATTATATAGACTGAGCATAGGCATTCTGTTTGTTTACTCCTGCCTCCATTCCTTTTATTGCTTGATGGCGAACGAGAAAAAGTATTATATAATTATGCTTTGCAGGATTTAGACAAGCTAAGCTGAAGGTACTCACACTCACTGCGATTAAATTAGTCATTGTCACCGGAAATGACTACTGTACGGTAGTGAGTGAGTGAAAGAGAAACAGCGATTTTCAGTCCGTGTTTTCCACGGGAGTCTATAAAATGCATAATTGTGTTCACATTACGGATAATGAATGCAAATTTACGGAGAAGAACTGGGAGAATCTTTCAGAAAACAAATCTAATTTGATAAGCAAAGCCCAAGCATTTCCCTCTGCAATGTGTAATCTGGAATTGGAGGAATGAAATACCGCAGTAGTCTGAATTTTGTCAACTTTTCCTATTTATTTTGCCTCACTATACTTTTGGAACAATCTTTGGAGAATACTAAAGAGTCGAAGTTTTTAGGGAAAATCGTCTCATTATTTATTTTATATCAGTCTGTAGTTTTCTGGTTAAATGTAACAAAAACGAAATACACATAAATAGCTGTCGTTGTGCTGCTGCCTGCTGCTCTGTCAGATAATTGAAACAAGACTTTTAAGGATTTCAAGTCACATTTCGAAGACAGGACTGAATTAAGTGAAGTGGTTAATGGAAACACATAAAATTTACCCTTCAAACAGCTAATTATGAGAAAAGTCGGTAGAGCTACAAAACTAAAACTTAAATAGCTTTATAGGAATTAGTAGGAGCTCCGCTGGCTTATCGACGATAGTGAAAGAAAAACAATGGGAAATGAGATATTTAAATACAAACAGATTAACAATATTAATTATCATTACAATATAGAATATTTACCTTGATAAGATGATGGATAAAACAGAAAATAGAAAATTCAAAATATCCCACTTTTTATTTACTTTCTTGTACGGTAGAATAAATAAGGGTGCAGTGCACACAGATGATACATTCAGATTTTCCTTTCATTACGTGGAGCTTCATTAATCATTCTTAAATTACGTATTCTTGATGCATAAGAAGAAAACCAAGATTAGCCAAGGGAAAGGGAACCTGCATTTGCAGTGGATACACGAGAATAAGTCAAGGAATATTTTATTTATTTATTTATGTAGTTTCAGTCCCGTCGCTGGAATAGAAGATTATTAAAGAAACGAAAATAATATTTTCCCAAAGATGAACTTTATTATTGGTTCTGGCTGCATGCAACCAAGTCATAATTCATTTTCAGCTCTGTAAGTCTCCCTCCAGATTTTACACATTTCTTATATGAGACCGTCGTTCTCCATTCTTCGGCTTATTAGAAATGCACAGAATGTTTCATCGAGAGCCACATCAGCATCCATTTTGTACACCGTAGTGAAGCAAAAGTATGGCAAAGAGTGAGCATGAAAATGCAAAGGAGGCAGGCAAGGAAAAGTAGAAACTAAGGAAAAGGAAAGGGATTTTCCCGGTGAAAATTTCATTTTCCATCACTTTCATGATTTTCATGCCAAAATTTTCATGCTTCGAGAATTTTCTGTCCCAAGGAACGATCTCAATAACAGGACTGAATTCTATTATATTTTATTTCATTTTATTATGTACTCTGGAAAAGAACTTTTTTCTGTCCACAGCGACCAAGGAACAGAGAAAAGTCTCTTTCTGTGTCTTTTGTTGAGTTGAGTGGTGCAAATATTATGAAGTAGTAGAAAGTAGAAAGTGGCCGCGGTTGAATTCTCTCTGGAGAAAGATGGAATGGAAGTCTGCATGGGAAAACAAGGAAAGGAAAGGAAAAGTACAGAAGTAAAATCAAATAAGAGAGTGAGAGAGTCGCAAAAGAGAACAGGAGAAAAGAGTTGGTGGCTGGTGGCGCAGCGGCGGTGTGCGGTGGTTGGAGCTCATTTTGAATGCTAATGTGGGACACTTGGCCTGGCATCACTGAGAGAAAGTAAAATTTGCTTGCAAGAGTCTCTCATCGTCTCTTTCTCTTTTAGACGTTTTCTAATTTTGTCAGTCCCTTTGAATGTTTTGTTTGAAATTAATTCATTAGTATTCCTTTTACAGTGTCCCTTTTCTCGACGTGCTCTCCTCTCTCTTGTGAGGGTTCTCGGTTCTTAGGACACTACGACGTGGGGGGCAACACCACTCCAACTAATACTCCTACATTCTCCAATAATTACAGTATAACTATACTATCACACTGATTATTGTACTGTGTCACTTTATTAAAAAGACACATTTATAGAAAGAACAGAGAGAGAAAAGAAGATTCTGCTTCTACTTTTCTCATGGAAATTTTGTGTCAAAAGTAGACGGAAATGGAAATAATGAAAACGAAAGAGAAACAGAAACACAAGGAGAAATGAGTATTTTACGTTTAGTTTTATAGACGACATACTTTTGTCTCTCTTGTTTTGTGACCATTTTCTATTATTCTATACTCTCTTTCTCTTGGACAAAGTAGAAAGTCTTTTTCACTTTCTACGTGGGCATTCTTATGTCTCTCTTGTAGCCTTCATTTTGCCACAACGAACCAATAGAATATTAAAGCAACTAAATGGTCCATATATAGACTAATAACAATAACGCTTTAATAGATGTAATAAAAGAGATACAAAATTTCATCTTTCTTCCTTTTCTCTCTTTCTCACTTTTAGTATAAAACTTGACATTGTGTTTATTTTTTAAACTCAACCTGCCAACTTTCGTAGAAGTAAAGGCAGGAAGGGAAGACTTTCACCCTAAAGTGGCTCTTCTTCGCATTTAATTTTAAATGTCATCCTTTTTAAAGTGTCAGACACAACGACCACCATTCGCCATTGCTTGCACCACTCAGAAAGGAAAGAGAGAGACACATTCAATTTCAAAACAGACTACATTTATCTTTTCTCTCTCGAAGAAATGGAAGAAGAGACAAAGATATGATGTCTACAGCATTTTATTTTATAGACTTTGTCTTTGCCGCCTGTAAAGAATAAAAGGCCTAGATAGATTCATTATGAACAGAGGAAATTACCTCAAGATGACGCCATAAATACCATCTTGTTCAAAGTGAGACATTAAAAGGCTTCAAAAATGAAGAAGTTAGACACAACGGGTACAAAAATATTTTGATGCCAGTCCACCAGTTCTTGATAATGAAATTTCACAAAATGAAAATTACTTTGCACCAATGACCACTAAAGTAATTAATAATAGAAAACTTTTTCCTAATGGAAATTTTATTAATGCATCTGTCAGGAATTTCTGCTCTTACGAGTGCTAATTTTAAAGAATTGTATAAAACGAAGGCTTATTTATTGATATAGGATTACTTTTTGCAAAACAATAAACCCAGGACGGATTATTCTTAATGCATTGCGGTAGAGAACAAAGATAAAAATGTCGGCACTTTTATACTTCAGTAAAACCTTCAATTTCAAAGTTCGTCTAAAGAAGAGGAATCTGAATTCTGAAAGTTAAGTGGCTGTAAACATGATAATGAGCAGAAGCAGGCTGCGGGCAGACAAACAATTAATTTCATGATAATGATAATGACGATGCGGTACCTGCAACAAAAACAAGAACCTAACATAAAAAGTGCATTGCATAATAAGGAACGTGTTATGTTTCACTATTTTCATATTTTTACTGTCTAGAAGTGTATTGTAACGTATAAAGATTGATGCACTTCTGTAATATAATGCAACTGGACAAGCAGAAACTATGAAGCGGTTTTTTATGTGCATTCACGTTCCAATTTCGATAGCATCAGCCAACACAAAACACAATAAAATAATTTACTTGAGAAAATTTTAGAGTATTTTTTCTTCTTTCGACAGTATAATGGATCTGACTAATGGACACATTATTAGTGTACATTTATTACCATTAATGGGCCTCGTTATTTCTACACTTGGCTAGATTTACGTTGTAGTTGTTATGTCTGTATTATGGGGTCAATCCTATGGATTATTATTACATTTTGTGCATCATAGTCAACAACAAAACTGCTCTGACTAAATTGCCTTTGAATTCAAACGCTAGGAATAACATTGATTCCCATAACATAGAGTAATTGTAGAATATTATATTGTCAGTATACAGAAATCTTGAATTCAAACAGAAATCATTTCCAGAACAATGCGTCAAATGGTTGCATTGTATCGGATTACTGCATTATGCATGCATTTGTAAAATTACAATTTTTCTAGTGGCCATTAAAAGTGAGAAAAAATCTTATCTTATAAAATCATTTTAAACCGCCTCAATTACTTACTAGTTAATCATTGTCTATTATGTAGTGGAGAGTGCAGACGTAGACGTAGTAAAAGCTTAAATGTCTCCACAGATAAATAATGCTACAAAATAGGAGCAAACACATAGATTTAGAAACGAGAGGGTTGTCACTACTGCAAATGAAAGGATTACATTTTTACGGATACCCAGCTACTTGTCGTGTACATCGTGAACATAAATATAGTATCTTTAATAAACTACCCTCGACTAAAGCTTCGAATGATGATAAATTGTTTCTCATAGCCGTCTGACGTGATGGATGATTTTGGTATAGCTCTATGAATTTAATTACAGCTCTATTAAAAGGAAACAATTGCCCAAATCAGCTAAATAGACAGTAATAATGATATTATTAAAGGGCGAAAACACACAATTGCAATACTATAAAGAGTGATGTTCCTCCTGCAAAATAACTCGGTTTCATTTCTTTCCTCAATAATCTATCTGAACAAACTAAATGGAATTTTTTATAGTGCATTGGTGGTGGAAGAACTGGTTTCCTGTGAAAATGAAGCGAAAAGATAAGCTTTTTAATAGACATTCAACTTCTATACCAAAATAAGAAACTCTTGAAAATGAAGTTTTAAGTCGCAAAGATAAGTCTGTTGATTTTTATCTGGCCCTTGCTTACTTGACTCTGCCACAATCCGTCACGCCTCCTGCTCACTTTTTCTAACCTTTGAGAACTCTAGAATTTTATTATTTATGTCCACCTTCTAACTTTGTTTGTTATTCTTATACAAGATAAGCACATAATAAATAATATTATGTATAAAGCTTAATAACCAACACAGGTAGTTATTATTATTACTACTGTATTATAGTTACACAGAAATCCAAGGATTGTTAGAAAACAGTGCAGGCTGAGTCGTCAATTCAGGCTTGTGTTAAAGTATTGGTGAGAACTGCTGAACCGAGACAGAGGTTCATCCAATGATAAGAGAGCACAGCTCACTCATACTCAAAAGACTGAAAAAAATACTATGATTATGCTACCTCTGCACATTATTTATGGTGTACATAACTCCGTGTCTATTAATCATCTTTTCGCATTAACATAATCATGACTATATACAGATGCCAAGTGCTTTGAACTAACCACTCCGAAAGCTGATTGACAAGACGATCATCAGAAAGATAAGCACAGAGGCGAAAGAAAATTGAGCAGACGAAGAAAGGAATAATTATTTTATTTCAATGGTTCTATCTGTCGGCCTGTATCAAATTATCCTAATTTTTGTCGGTTTCATCCTCTTATCCAAATCAACTATGAGTATCCACCAAACTAATAAGTATTTGTATGTGCATACATAAAGCTGATGACGATGTACACAAGAGATTATAATAAGAAACTTCACATCAAATTTTGTTCCACATACTACATAATTGAACATTGACTATAGCACACTAGCAGTCGCAATGAGATCATATCTTTGTGTGTCTTAGTTGCAATGCAATTCGTAGACGCATGCCATTGAAGTATGGTAGAAGACAATTGTGGAAAAATGAACCAAGACATATTTTTAATGAAACATACTCCTTAGACCTTAGACTTCTAGTATTATTTTACACTCTTGCATGGACTGAAATTCTAAAAAAGTACTCGGCTTTAGGAAAATATAAAGGTACAATAAAATTCATCGCGGGAGGCAAAATGCAATTTCAGCAAGGTAGGCTAAAATATGTTATCAAAGTCTATAAAGTGAAGTCAAAACCTGATGATAAAATAATGAGACATTTTTGACGAGACTTCTTGTATTCACTCACAGATAAAATGTGGAAAAAGCTTGGTTAATGCATAGTAGCAATAAAAACCACAGATTACATTGTTGCCTCTATTTAATGTGTCAATCTAGAAAAAAATACGTTGTAATATGGATCATACTACTACTAGATAACCTGTTATATCATACTCGTAGCGACGAAGACATGATAACATCTGCTGTACAAGTGCATACCTCCGCTGCTAAATTATTTGTTGAAGACAAACCATTTACTAAAAATAACTTCGCTCTGAAATTTACAGAAATGTTAAGCAAAAAGATCAACTTGACTAGTTCTCTCTTAAAGAAATTTTGAAGTGTTCATGTAATGCCGTAGATGCAGCTTCTATTCGTTAGTGATTCATTGTTTAATGAAGTCATTGTATTTTGTTCATTGTCATTTGATGAAGCCTCATTAGACTCGTTTGGTATTATACAATTCAGTGACTCAAGAAGGGTTTATTTATTAATACTTAGCGTTATTATTTTGTATTGCTTATCATATTTTTTCGCAAAATACATGAGTACATCAACTAGTAATACCATTTTTTAGAACCATGATACAACTAACTTTATTTCCAATTTATTGAAACTTTTATGGATGAAAAAAAGTCATTGAGTTTTGTATTTATTTAGGTAGTTCATTATTTACCTTTCTCACTGTGTTAACAAGATCGTTTTTAAAAATTGTATCTATTTTTATGAGATAAAGGTAAACTCTACCCGTTAGAATTTTATTGTCTCGTTTAGACAAACATCACAACACAACCAACGTTTTCCAGTTAACATTAACGAATCACATTTATTATGCATTTTTGGCTCATTACCCACTTCGCAACGGACACACGTCATCTTGAGAGTGTATAGGTACTAACATTACATTACATACACAATAAAAATAATTTGCATAAAATACATGGCCCCAAGTCCAAAAATGGAATTATGTGTTTAAAATCGATGTTTTAAAGAAACAATAAATTTTGGTGATAAATGCAAAAAATTCAGTTCCTTTATAAACAGCAGCTGCTGATGGAGGAAACGATGGACGAAAAAAATCTGTCGACCTGGGTAATAGAATTTAATTTTCACTGTTTAAGTCGGGTAGGATATTAAAAAGAGAGGCATTTTTCCTACTCCTATAAAAACTAGCTCGTGGAATAATAAAATACGAACCAGCTTATAGCGAGAAGACAAAGTTGACATTTCCTTAGTAAGAGGAAAGTGAACATTAATTTTTACATCTGCTCCATACGACGTAAACCAACCCCTGCTGCTATCCCAGCTCCACTCTGACTCGACTCTTTTCATTTCCCCTTTCTTCCTTGTGGCCAAAAATAAAACACGATCCAAAAAGGGGACTACTGACTACTACTAGTTCGCTTCAGCTCAGGAGTTCATCACCATGAAAAGCAGTAGGGAAGGGATTTCTTTTATAAATTAGGGAACGCACAAAAAAGGAAGAGGAAAGGAACGAGGAAAAAAACTTTTTTTTGAAGAAAAAGGCGGTTGGCTGTTCTGCTCGCCTGAACTGAAACTCACAGGTCGGGATTCGGGATGTGTAATGTACTTACTTATCTACATGGTATACATTTACAGAGAGAGTGAGGCGAATGGAGCTCGTGCCGGAGGTGGAGTTGCTTCACTCACTTTTCTCCAATCAAGTCGCGAAAGAGTTCCCCTTCATCTTTTCCTCGGCATCAGGCAATAAAGAGAACAGAAGAATATTATTATAAAAGTGAAAGAGAGTTTCTCTCTTGGTTGTACCACGGGAGACTGACTTGAGCTTGAGTGAGTGAGACAAAAAATTTAGACAAGGAAAAGAGGGGAAAAGGAAAAGAGTGGAGCGAAGCAAAGCAGAGCAAGCAGAGTAAAGATAGGAAAACACGATAAAATTCTATTTCTGAGAGAGCTGCCGAGGAAAATCGACTTTCTTGTGCTTACATCACATTGCATTACATCAACTTCTTTCTTATGCTATGGTCGTTGAACAATATGGCAAGAAAGAAGGTTCTCGCTCCTCCACATTTTTATTCCAGCACTAGACATTTTCATTTTTGGGCTTGGCTCCGCTCCCCTATAAACCCACTGCTTTTTTATGTATTTTCGAAATAAGAAGCTGGAGTCCCAGTCGTAATACTCGGACCGCGAAAACCCCCCGGATTGGAGCACCGTCATTTCCTGTGTCTGCGTGTTCTCTCCTTCGTTTTTACGTTCACTCCACTTGAAGAAATTCTCCATTTTCCTTCTTTCGTTAAATTTGTATGACTAATGAAGAAATACACGAGGAAGCTTTTTTCTTAAATACAAACTTTTGGCCAATTTTCTAATGAATATAGTTAGGACTATTGCTACTGTATTTGTTAATTGATTTGTAATAAGTCTAAAAATATGAGTTTATTTATTCTTGTTTGTAAAGCTCAAGTTGTCTGTTGAATTTTGCTATAGTTTGGTAAAAGAAAATTGAATTCAAGTAGCCTTTAAAGTACCTAAAAACTTGTATTTTGAAGGTAGGCGTGATTCTCAGAAGGATTAATTGACACAGTAATTATAGTAAGTTAGACTACTCGAAATCATCCGAGCATATGATTAAAACGATTATTATCAATTCAAGGATGTCAAAATAGAACGCAACCCTCGAGATATTTAAAGCATGCCTTCAATTAATTTTACTAGCTGAACAAACAAGGAAAATTGTAAACTTTTGAATCCTTATTATTTGATCTGACATAATTAGCCTACGGCAGTTTGTATAAAGCTCAAATATAGCAAGAGCATCTTGGATGTGGTCAAATTTTTAGGTGGTCACTCGTCAATGTAAAAATTAATTTAATTACACGGTAACTTTTCAATTTCACAATGTCACACTGCTACTGTTTTATTTACAGAACTTACAATTAGTTTGTTTGACGGAAACTTTGTACTAGCGAGCATTTTTAAATTCCTGCAATGATTAATAAATTGAATCGGTTGGTATTTCATAAATGGTAAAAGAAGTTTTACAAACGGATTATAAAACCAGTTACAGCCAGTTTTTATTATCCATTTTGAAACATCTTCTTTATTAAAATTTTAATGATAACCACGAAATTAGAATTGACAATTTCTCAATTTCACATTTCGACTTATAAAAGAGATGTTGATTAGTCACAGCCAATTTATTTCAAAGGATGATGCCTTTTGCGTAATATAAAATATCACGTATTACGCAAAAGGTAACGAAGATGAGACTAAAAGGCAAGGTAAATCCTTTATAAATGAAAATCTGTCAACCAGTTGTTCCTTGCTTTCTGAATATAATCTCAAAATAAAAAACTATAATAATTCTACAAAATAATAAGTAATTTGTGTCATCACCTGCGGAAGAGAAAAGAAGCAATCTCGAAGCTTTTGCTTTTTGTCGTAGTTATTAACTAGCACGGTGTATAAAACAAGGAGTAAATAATTCTGCCATTATTCTTACCTTGGCCAGATTGAAATTGTTTGATGGGAATGTGATGACAAAGTTATTATATTACGAAGCCAGTGATTGTATTCAATTAAAGTAATGAGATTAAGTTTAGTTGAGTATAGTCACCACTCACCACGCTACCATCTGAGATGAGATCAACTCGTGTAATAAAAACAGAAAATGTTTCATCGAAAATTGAAAATTCTCTCGTTTCATCATTATCACTATTTTAGAAGAGGGTGAGAGGAAAAAGCAGCAGGTAGAAAATATATGTAATCTCTCTTTAAAATAATGTCGTGCCGTGTCTTCTATTACTGTGTAGTCTTTCCATTTATAGTCATTATAATCAACCAAAATTCTTGTTTCTTCTTCATTCCTCTAATATTTCTCTTCCTGCTTCCGCATCCATATTATTATTACACTTTACTTTTCACTTAGAGCAGAGCTTTATTATCATTATTGGAAACTTAATAGTATACCAACAACTACGGAATGAACTGAATATGTGAATTGTACTCTCTTTAATTAATTTTAATTAAGTCCATTGTCGTCCTGCTATATCGCCATCCACGAATCTCCTAACATAAAATCTAAACCCGGAGTCTCTTTTGAGAGTCTAGAGAAAATTGGAGAGGCAAGGAGAGAAAAGTGAAAAAGAAGGAAAATCTCGTGAAAATGAAAACGAAGTCGAGTCTTTCTCTTAATGAGGACCCTGATTGGTCTGCCTCCATTTATTCAAAATAGGTGTACATAAAATAAAATAAGTACATAACGCCCCCATAAAGTATATTTCTCACATCTAGAGTCAAGATAGATTACTTATTATTTTAATGCATATATTTTCTCTATTCTTTAATTTCTGCTCTGGAGTCGGAGTCACCCATGAGGAATAAACTGAAACTTTTCGACTCTTTTCTCTGTAATAGTTGATGCAAAGTGCAAAATTAAAATGTGACTCAATTCTACGTTTTGTTCGTTCGTTCTGAATTTTACTAGAATTTCGAGTTATTGTTCTTTCTACTTGGTCATTATTATTTTCTTTCTACAATGTAGAGCAGAAGACAGTGGCACGGAAGGATTGCCCGTGCTCAAAAATGGACACACGAACATGTCTCCGTAATATGCATAACATAGGCGGTTGGCTGGCTGACTGGCTGCTGTAGCAGGAACAAACTACTAATTAATTCCAATACATTCCGTGTTCACTTTGTATTACATATCTATGTGTGTGGTAAGCTATTATCAACTGCCAAGAAGACACTCCTCCAGAGTTTCTCTTAAACCTTCAAAATTTTAGCCTGCTACATAAAATAAAATTGTAAATCTTGCTCAGCTCATGGCTCATGTCAGTAGACAGTTGTAATTGTAAACCAAACCTGCCTCGTTTTATTTTTAATGTAGTCATTTTGCTTTTGTTCTTTGTTCCACAAAACCAATTTACAAAAGTTGCATTCAAAACAAAAGTAGAAATTAAGTAGTCTTTTCCTTTTCCTGCGAGATGTAAGCTAGCCATTAAAATTTAAATGAAGCTGGGGTAATGGGAATTTGTAGCCAGTAACTAGTAAATAAAACGGATAAAATGAAACGGAAAAAATATGTCTAAAATGTCTTGATTTTCCTTTCCCGTGCCAAATGCTAAATGAATTTTACATGAATTTCCATAAACTTACAATATTTTATAATCCAGCAGAGGTTATGCCATGTGGCCATGTGCACAGTTCACGAGGATTACATTTATTTGCCGCAATGTACTATAATTACAGCTTTGTTTTTTGCTATACACTTTTCCTCGATTCTTAACGATATAATGATATTGAAGGGAATAAACAAACTACATGGTTTTTTATTTCAAGAGACTGTGTAGGTAATTATTGTATTATTTGCAAGGAAATGATGCTAATTAGAGTCAAACTGAACAAGAAAAGAGAGGAGTGATCCATGCATTAATTCCATTTCATAACAAGAAACAGTAAACTTATGATTACAAGTCATGATTTTCCCCCTTTTGAGCTCAGTATATCAACTTTTTTCACCTATCACATTATTGTGCAATTGGGAAGCAAAATGAAAAAGAGCAAAGTAAATACTTGGAGTGAACAAAGACTAGGCATTATCACAAAATGCATACATGAAAAATTTACTAGAGGAGGGAAAAGCGTCCTGTTGCTGACTTGCTCATTTACATGGTAGTCCCTGCATTTCCCGGACGATACCGCGTTAAGGTATCGCGGTGCTCAGAAGCAGTTGAATCGGCATCCGACAGAGGCTCTGCATTGTACTGAAACTCTCTCTACTCTCGCTTTTCATCCGAAACCTTTTCAAAGCAGATTTGTAATATTGAAGCATATCACACAATGAAAGTTTGGAATCATGATAGAGCAAACAGTTCCTTCATACATATCATCTAATCATCGAAATAGATATCCTTATACAATGATAATCCCATGTATAATATTTTGTAGTGTACCGATACTAAATTTGAGATAAGATAGATTTCTAAATGTATTTTGCATTTTAAAAAATCGAATTTTTGTTTTCTTTGGCACCGGTTTATATTTGTGCTGGATATAGAAATGTCGTGTGAAAAAAACTTAAAGGCAAGGCATACTATTTATATATATTTATATCATTTGAGTGATACTCGATACTATTTGTGTTACACAGCTTAATAGCCAAACGACTCGTTCCTGCCAATAACAAGAGAAAACACATTTTCCTTTTTCTTACTTCAGGGTGCACCAAAACGCAATGAAACCAATGTGCTCTTTACTTTGAAGAAATAAGTGAGATGCGAGAAGAGCGAAGTTTTTATGCTTGCTTGATTACAATTCCTTTTGTGAGCAATGAAACATTTATTCGTTTCGTTACTTTTGTTCCCTTCCGAATGATCGAATTTCCCCTGCAATACAAATTTATTCGTGTTTTTAGGAATTTAACATTGGAGTGCCTAACGCGCAACACCTAGTGAGGAGTTTTTTAGTGAGTCGCATTTCTTTTAGAAAACAGAATAAAATAAAATAAAACAAAATGGAGCCGAAGCCGCCTCTGCCGCCGCCGCTGGTGACAAAATTTAATTGCGACACTTCTCAGACTTCAAAGTCTTCGAAAATTGATGACTCTTTTGTCAGTTGTGTTCATGCATCTTTTTAATAGACAGTTGCTTTCAGGCGTATATAATTCTTTCGTGGAAATGGAATAGTGACTAAAGGAAAAATACAGTCTGTATCCGTATTATTTTATTTTATTACTATATTATATTAAGGTAAGGGTAAAGCATTGCACAACGCAATAAGGCATGTGCACATTACATGCTCAATCTGGCGTTATTTTGTTCTTACTCTCATCCCTGCATTCTCTTCCAGTAAGATAATAATCTAAATGTTGAAAACCCATTCGAACACGAAAACAGAAAAGGACTTTCCACTTTCATTTTCCACCTTCACAAAAATAAGTTTTAATTGCGTTTCATTTTATCTTACCTTTCCAAAATACTACGAAGCGCACAAAACGTTTCCAATATTATTCAGAGGTGTTTAGTCTAATTTGTTTCGTTCCAATGTCTTCATCAGGTTGAGTGGTCACACTTTTAAAAAACGACAAGGAATAAATGAGATTGTGAATATAGTGTAAATATGTAGAGGCTCAAGTCGAAATCATATTTAATAATGCTGTCGTCGTATCATGAAAATTTAGATACTCTTCGGGAACGGGTAAAAACTTCCTTAAATTGAAACAATGTTACATTAAGTTAGCAATGCCGACACTAATTTATCCCATTTACTATTCTCGTCATCATTATTCCATTATCTATGCATTTGTGTAAAGAGGCGGAAGAGAAATCGAATGTACTCATATCATATCCTATGTAAGAACATGGAGCTAGAGAAATGTGATAAACAGTGATTACAAAAATAGAGATGAGAGTATTCATTATCCACTTTTACGCAGGCTTTTTAGTATTTACTAGAAGCACATAACAGAACAGCAATGCTGCATGGACTTATCGAATGTTTATCTTCTCACAAGAAATACTTCAGGGTTCACTATTTATTTGGATTTACTTTGCATTTTATTAGTCCACTCTGTATCACTTTTAACGTCTTAATTTATTTCCTCCTCGGCTCCTCACATCCATTTATTATTTTGTATTTTCCACTGGAATAACAATAGCAAATTGCTCAATTGTCTAACAATAAATGTTTTATTTTATTATTGGCAGTGTAGCACGTAATGCGTGGCACGTATCAAGTTGTTTCTTTTTGTTCAAATAAAATCAACTCAATAAATCCACCTCGTTTCAGAAATAAGTGCATGGTATATATAAAATTCCTGTGCGCTTCCATCCTGGTTCTCTTGAAGGCATAAGTAAAAGCTAGAAAGGAGCAAACTGAACAAATGAAAATTTTTCGCACGATTTCCTTCTCGATGAGAGCAGGGAGTTTGAGAAGAAAGAATGCCCCTGAGTGAGATTGAAATGCACCCTGATTTCCTTTCTGACTCTCGGCCTGCCTTTGCCTTCCCTCCAATAACATAAGATAAGCAATAAGGGACGAAGGTAAAATATTTTCCACTCTATTTTTATAACGTCGAAGGCAACGATTTTCCACACTAGCGAGCCAAGGGTTTGCTGCAAAGTAAGTAAGTAGCTATATTGACGAAGAAATGGACTGTTTATTTTTCAACCATTGTGCTGTGCAAGGAAAATTTCCATTTCATCAGTGTAAAAGCTCGCAAACTAACTTTTCCTTTGTTAAACGTTGATAAGCAGGGAAATCAACATTAGAAGTATTACGGCTGCATCATGGACATGAAGCGCGTCTCTTTTATTTTGACACGTGTTTCTTGCCTTCTTTCTCTCAGTGGGTACAATTTCGAGAAAATCATGATGAGATGAAGGGAAAGAAGAAAAAGAGAAAATTAAAGAATGCAAAGTAAGCAAAAGGGGGAAAAGAAATAAAATGGAAATTTTTCACTCTCTCTTCTTTCTCCTCTTTTCTTTCCACTTTTTCTTTCTTCTTCAACTTCCAACTTTGACTTTCTAATTTTCATTTTGAGTCGGGAAAGTTCTTGTCTGAAAGACTAATGAGCAAGATGGAAATGAAATGGGGTTCACTCACTCTAGAGTCAGTGTAGGCGATTCTGTTGAGTTAAAGATGAGCGAGGGAAGGAAAAAATACTTTCAGCTTCTTTGAATTTCATAGGTCGTTAGACGAAAAGGCTTTTCTCTTCTTATATTTTTCTTTCGCGTCCTTCTAAAAACAAACACTGGCAATTTTGGCTGGGAGTCTTGAATTTTTTCTGTCAGTTTCCATAAAATGATCGAGCATCATCGTCATCAACAAATTTAACAAACATCTCACGCTATTCTGACTTCCGATGATGCGCATTATTTTCAACTTTACAAGTTACTCAAGTTACAAGTAGCAACGCCTCAATAGATTTCTTCCTCACTATTGCTTCTTTACCCTATTCTACAACAAGACAAATCTTTCACGTCATATTCTCCGATCATCCGTTTCATTGTTCCAACTTGCAACTCATTCCCTAATTCAATTCACGCTCAATACAAAAATCAGACTTTTAAGAAAGGTGGCAGTTTTTGAGAACTAAAAATAAATTCCGACCGACTGACAAACTTGAAAAAAAACATTCAGTAAACCAAATCCATCTTTAGCTGTCTTACCACCAAGAAGAATTTGCTAACCGTTTTATTTATGCATAAAACCCCAACC
>VYYJ01003428.1:0-16662 GCA_021029165.1 Cyphoderus albinus | reverse complement strand
AGAGATCGGTAACTCTCCGATTCTCTTCATAATTTGCATAGATATTGACATTTACTAGTTGTTAGTATTATATGCAAAATCTTAAGGCGCCTCCTTAATAATTATATAATGTATATAGTCATAAAAAGTAAAAATTTTTGGAATTCCGCAATCTAATTTTTCTGATGTTTCTCAAGGCGAATAACATGGGAAAAAAATAACACATTCTAGTGCTAATGTGTTGAAAATAAATGAGAAGTATCAGAAAGGTAAATTGAAGTAATTTTAGGACTTCTGGGCCAAATTCTCTTATGCTGCAGGCAGTAAGAAAACCGGAATCTGGATTCTTTCTGGGATTCCATTCCAAAGTACATTTTTATTTCTCAATGCTTTATTTTAAGAAGGTGTGCCTTACGATTTTGCATATAATAACGCTAACAAGGGTCAATATGTATGCAAAGTATGAAGCCAATCGGAGAGTTATCGTATGCGTATTGCGTATATACCTCGTTATGGTGTATAAGAATTATAGCTATGCTGCATATTTTGTCATTCGTGACAGGAAAGTATTCGTCATATTGTCAGTATTATCAGGGTGATGCGGGGTGTGATTATTTAAAAACAGTTTAAATGATAGTTTATGTGGTTTTAAGATAAATAGACAAAGATTTGTTTTGCATATCAATCGTATATACTTGTGGATAACTACCAACACGAGCACAAAATGTCTTTTCATATAATCCCTTTTCATAAATATGTGGCTTTGGTGCCAACCGATAGACAAAGTCCTGTGCGGTGACCGACTCTCCATTCGGCCATTGTGCAATATTTTGGCATTGGCGATTCAACTTCAAATAAGTGTAAAGAAAATGATGAAGAAATACGAATTTTCTACAGATTAAGAACGAACTTTATTATTGCACAAAAGAAAAATTTGAACGAACTATAACCCTGTATAATTCACTATCACATTATACGTGTAAAAATGTATTTGCGTTTTCTTATTCATTTATCAGGATAATTATTATTTACCATTTACGATTTTCTACATTATGCATTACATAATTATGTATTATTGTCATAAAAATAAAGCCACGGAAGTACGGAAAACAAACCGATGACTATAAAGCAACACAAGGGTACCCAAAAAAGCGAGCATCTCATTTCTGATTCCCGTTGCCGGATATCCTGTTAAATGTCAGAGTATCAAAAGTGTATTGTGTCACAAATTTTGAAATGGTTAGTACCTTCTCTGAAGAGCACTTCTCCAGTTTCAAAGGAACAAAAGTGGAAACAAACAAATAATGGAATTTGAAACTGATTTCCATATTGCATTCCATTGTGAATACTTGACACTAAAACCTACCATCGCCAGAGTCAGTCCAATAAGAAGAGCTTTGTCTGTTGACTTCGCATCCCCTAAAATACTAAGTCCATAATTCATGATATCACCGCGGAATCCCCGAAAAATTTCAACGGAAGCGAGTCGGTCTCCTCCTTCAGTTTTAATCTATAACAAAAATTTAAATTATTTCGCATGATCCTCGGGATATTGTGGAGCGGCTCAATTTTTGAGAAATGTTAAAACATTTCATTATTTTCCTCTAAGCTCTGAGTAAACGAAGCGTGTGCAGGTCTTACCGAATAAGTATTTGGGCCTTGTTTTCGCCGAAGCGAAAGACATTTCTCATAAGCATTATAAATATGTACGAGATCCGCTTGAAAATGAATCGTTCCAATCTCTTTTCTCTGTTCTGGGATTTTAACTCGGTAAACGCAATTCTGCAAAAAAAAAGAAGAGGAATGATATAACTTATAAAGGATAGATATGAAATATGTCGGCGTGTAAGAAGGAATAGAAAAGGTCACACAAATATTAGTATAACGTTAGTATCTTTCACAAAACATGCAGAAAGTATTTTGCATGAGATTTAAGTGCACCGCATGGTTAGTAAAATGCATTAAAATGTAACAATAATGGAAGTGATTCAGATTCTACTTTTCCTTATAACATTTAAATGAGTATGAGTATGAATTTTTCTTTCTATGTTCACATTTTCCTCTTTTAACAAAATTTATTTTATGCTGGATGCACTCTCCCTGAAAAATAGTCATCACATGCAATATTCATGTAAATTATGAGGAAAGGGGAAAATAAAACATCAAAAATGGACAGGCATTGTGGAGAGCTGGAGAAGGAAAATTAATGCAATTTCTGCGGAGTTAGAGACGGAGTTCCATAACCTGGTAGTACCTTTGGTCGTATACAAGAAACTTTTGGAAAGTACTCTAGTTCAAAAGCTTTCCCTCCGTGCCACAAGCGCACGCGAGATTTGACACCAAAGACGAGGTTCCAACAGCAGCACGGTGTTCCGGCCTTTCCCAGAAGAAAATCATCTTCGTACTGAACACTAATGCTGTATCCAGAAAAACAGGAAACTCCTTTTAAAAAATAAAAAATTAACCATACATTTATAAATGCAGGTAAAGTGAAATGACGGAGAAAACAAAATAGTTATCAATTTTATATATTAAATTATTCTTTGCACTTTATGCAGCTAGGCACACAATTTTATGCAAACTTTGTGTTTTTCTGTGAAACATTCTGGCTATTACTCACAGAGAGAAATGTCACTGTTTAAAAACTGTCACCAACAAAACTAGAAAGTGAAATTGGCATTTTTACTACAAAAGTGACAGCAATGTGTAACCAACATCTGGGTTGCGAACTTTACCACTTAACCACTAGAGAATTGTTTTATCTTCATGTATTGGATTGGATTATGATCATAAATGTTCTATGTACAGAAAGTAGATTTTTATTTGGTAACTAACAATTTTCACTCATGAAACAAAAGCTTAATCCGCTGAATGTTTCGGGAATCGTCTTCTTTGAAGGATTTTGCAGAAAAGTCATGCACCATATTTTCACAATGTGTCAGTGTTATGCTACGACAGCAAAAGTCTGATTTATTAATAAAAGCTCTATTCTCCAGAACACTTACATAAAAATTGCTTTAGCCTTCCAAATTGACATATACTAACTACACAAAATGTGTAAATGTTACTTGCATATTAAAGTAACTAAATTAATACAGTTGGAAAAGATAACATTTATTTTCGGTGAGTACCTGTTCTTGTAATGTCAAAACGAATGTAGTCTTCTAAAAAGTCAAAATAACCGGCAGAGTGAAGTGTGTCAACTTCCTCGTCAGATTCTTTACATTCCGATGTAATACTGCTTGAATGGTCGTCGTTATGTGTTGTTGAAGTTACACTTATTTCTTTACTGCTTTCACAATCACTTTTGATGCCACTCAATGACACGTTAGTATTCGTAACACCATTAAGAGACTGGGGCATAGTTGAAGACACTAAAAAATGTTTTTCTGTCCCGGTACTCCCTCTGAACAAACCAATATCCTCTGTATTCACCGATACTATCATTTCTGATGACGAATTGTCATTCTTTTTAAAGCAGTTGATCTCCAACTCTTGAGCTGGTTCCGGCCTCTGAGCATACATCATTCTTTTGTGTTCCTTTTTTGGTTTCAATTTCTTACTCGTTGACCAACTTAATATCATAACATAGGGAACAAATCTGGTAGAGCGAATTAATTTAAAAATGTAAATTAAAGGAAATAGAAGATTTATTAGAATTAATTTATTAGAATTACATAGGTGTCTGCTCTCATAGCCGCTTAATTTTCCGAAGATAACTTAATGTCTGGTTATTCTGCATTAAACTATCTGTTTTTGTGACAACGCGTTGGTTCACTAGATTACACTATAAATTGAACTTTCACATTGTATATGTACATTAAGGTTTGCTTTCATTCATTTGAAAACATTATGCAATGAGAAATACACTGAAGGACAGATATAGATACGTAATGGTACAGTGACAATGAAGTTAAACCTCTAACGATTCTCATGTCTCATGGTCAAACGAGCATGCGCGTTGAAAATAAATCTCAGGATTATAGATTATGAAAAATGCGTTAC
This sequence comes from Cyphoderus albinus, assembly GCA_021029165.1. NCBI lineage: Eukaryota > Metazoa > Arthropoda > Collembola > Entomobryomorpha > Paronellidae > Cyphoderus > Cyphoderus albinus. The sequence continues at coordinate 12,678 of VYYJ01003428.1, read as the reverse complement.
CAAATCGTTCCAGGCAAAAGTGATTGCGTGATGATAATGGTCAAAAGCGGAAGACGTATGTATACGTGGATCAGGTCCAGCAACAAATTGGAACCCATGGTTTTTTACACTTCCACTGCATTGACTTATGCTATAAATCAGAAATATCAGTTTTTACGAATTTGTAGAAGTTCAGCTGTGCTCTCCATTTTCACCGTTCTGTTATAATCGATATCCACAAAACTTGCATTTTTTAATAAAAACAAAGGAAATGCAAAATAATGCGCATATAAAACTTCCATTATGAACGCAAGATGACAAACGCTCGATTTGTACCACAAGCGGAAGTCAATAATGACAATGACTAACTGTTTGCTACACTGATTTTGACACGCAACTAAAACACAAAACATTCAAAAGACACCCATTCTTTAGTGTTCACGGCAAATCAGGTAAATCCTCTCCGCCAAATTGCTTTCAATTTCTGATTAATCACATTTCAAAATATTTGATTATCACTACTGATGATTATCACTACTGAACAAAAGTGACTAAATACGTTTCTTCATAATTTTTAACAAGAGGTCTACATATAATGTTTATACTTATTAGTCACCCAGTCTGCAACCAACAGTGAACTGAATCACCACAAAAATTCTCCTAAGAAATATTTAAACCTCTTTATATTAGTATTGTTGTCTTACGAGTTGAGAGAGGTGTGACTACTCATATTATTGGTAGGGTTGTCCCTATAGAGATTATCATTCTGATCCTGGACTTACGGTCAAGTCAACCCATGTGTATTCTACAAAAACAAAACTAGGTAGGTTGATGGAATAACTAAAGATTAATCTAGCCTTTAAAAGCAATAATTCTTTTCCTCGTTTAGTTTACATTGCATCAAACGCGCCTTATGTAACTTAATAATAAGTTGATGTAGAAGGTTGCGGCAAACAGACCCAATGTAATACATTCTTGCTTGCAGCAAAAAATGATAATGAACTAGAAAAGCAAGGGCGGACTGGTTACATTGCAATGGGACCTCGCTTTATTGTAGCCTGGAAAACAACAATAACAATATTATTATTATACATGATGAGTTACACATAAAAATATGTGTAAGATGTAGTGTGTGTCAAGAGGTTTGACAATGAGCGTAGGTATGTAACCGTGTGTTGTATCATGTTAGACTGACGCTAATGATATTCCGCTTTGATTTTTGAGAAAAATAATTTTATTGGTCAACAGCGTTTGTACGACTTATACTACTACGATAATTTAATTCCTACTTTATTCCCACAATGAGATAGTTTTAAGGATTATAAGGAAGTAAATATCGTTGAGATTTGTAAAATTGCTAAAGTAAGGTTAAAACTGGAGACAGTGGATTTGACGATTTTACCTAAGCTATTGCATAACAATTATGATAAAGCGTCAACCAACACACATTGACTGTGTGTGGTACTTTCGTCTTAAAGTATTGTATTTCTTTTCATCCCATTTCCCATTTGTACGCTTTTAGAAGAGTAAACATGATAATGATATTATTCCTATCCTCTTAGGGGAAGGGGAAACAAGGTGTTAGCTGCTTACCAAATTAGAGCTCATGTCACAATCTCAACACGTAATAGGAATGTGGCTATATTGTTAGAAGAAAGTGCATTTAATGACGATTGTATGATGCGAGAGCAAAATGTTTACCAAACCAAGGATGTCTTGTCTGACTGTCAGTGGCGGTAGTCTTACTTAAATGACTTCGTTATTCTGCTTTCATTAGATTATCTTAATAATGTATGAAACATGCTAAGTTTAGAATTTTACCACCACATTTCAATATTATACTTAGTTAGATGTTCTACGTATTACATGTCGTAGTAAGTTTTCGTAGAGTCATTAAGATAGAATCGCTACCGAGCAAACGACTCCACGTAAAGAATTAATTAACGCTTTTCTTAAATGCTAATTTGGGCTTAAAATTTTCTTATGAAATGAAATTTTCAAGGTTTGCTAATATGGAATGAAGTCATTGTTAAATATTTGTAATAAACTGATTCATAGATTCTGTAGTGCGGTTTGAACTAAATTGTAAAACCGTAAAGCTGTCTCCAAATAAAGTATAAAATAATTTAAAAGTAATGTAATTATATAATTAGATAGGACGGTTTGAGGGGTCATCTTTGATAAAAGTCAATTCAATTATGTATTTCGTACACCATCTGTGTTCATCATCAAAACAAATTATCTATGTATACTTGTAGTTAGTATACATACAAAAACCTGGATTTTTGTAATAATTTGAATGGATTCCTTTGAAAGTGTGTTTTAGAACATTTTATGTATGTATTTTAAACGGTTTGTTCGATGAAAATGGGTAAATTAAGAAAGGGCCAGGGAGAATTCTTCATTGATCTATTTAAATGATAGGACGGCCAGGTAAAGATTTGGTGAAGATGGTTAGTACAGATGAACTCTTTGTTGCTGTCCACTGCATCTCTATCCGAAACCCGATGCACTGTGATTGGAGGATGAAGTTTGACAATAAAGTAAAGTGTAGGTATTATGCATTTGACTTGCTAACTTTCAGGTTGTCATTCACAATTCAATCTTTATTTTCCACTACTAGGCGGAGGTACCTGTAAATCTGTCGTGAGCGTGAGCGTATCACGTATATAAGTTAAATATTTGAACCTGCATAAAACCAGTAGAACTATTATACATTATATGTCTGGTGTTGAGAGGCGCGGTATTGTTTATTGTGGGTTACAAGAGAAGTGAACAGTTAAAATTTAAAAGTTTAAAAGGGTTTTCATTTCATGTCAAATAACAATTCAAACAATGTTCTACTGGTGATTGGATCACTTCTAAACTATTTTGATCCTAGCCACTTAAATAAATGCTAGTGATTGAGCAAGAGTTTTATACCCAAAGTTGACCAAAACTAAACTCTTTCAACTTTAAGAAACAGTTCTTTACATAATATATTGTGTAGATGCTGAAGTTCAGAGTTGATTTGATGTAAAGAGGTACTCGTATGTAATTCACTAAATAATAGCGAAATGGCAGCGAGGGAGCCTCTCGGCAGAGATAACAAAGTGTTTCAACTTTTTGGGCAGCATTAGTTCGTAGTTCGTACGTGAGGATAATGGTCTTTCACAAAACGTTAATCTTCTATAAGAGCATTAAAGAGCTGACTTCATGCTTCATGGAAAGTCCCTTCTATCATTCATGATGGCCCTTGTTCTGTACGAGCACTACATTATTGTTCTTTTGGTGGGTCGATTATAAAAGTGAGCCAATTCCGTTGACTCAAATCTTCCGGTGTTTATGGGATTGCTGAAAACTTTTATGATTTCGGCGCAAACATAAGAATTCCAAAAATAGAAAAATCACGCTTGTCGATGACGATCGATGTTTACAGCCTGAATGATTTAGATTGGTGCGAAATGCATATCTACTTCTGTACATTAGACGGATGTGAGACGAACAAGAAAAAGGATGGACTGGGAAGGGCATATTTCCTGTACTTCTGAAAATAATACGTTTAAAGGTTTCTTTCTGCGTGGTCCAGTAAAAACAACTTCATCTTGGACTCTCGTGGTGCTAAAGTGCTAAAGGTTGTAAAAAAGGAGAATCGTCAACGGGATGACGGGAAACGGGTGCAATTTAGTTCGAGGAATCGTGACTTCGTGATGATGATCAGAAGCAAAGATAAGATTTTCATTCGGCTTAAGCAATATTCCCAAGAAATTGTAAGTAACAGTAAAGTAGAGAAAATGAATCGACTTATCACTTTTCGACTGCGTACATGCTGGAGTAGTAAACAACCCATCCTTTCTCCTCATAAACTCGCTTTACACACTAGACTATTACTAATGGTGCAAAGCAAAATAGATTATCTCACTTTGAAAACAAAAAAGTAAGAGAAGAAATGTACACAAGACCTATCTTACAGTAATTGTAAAGCCCACTTAATATCCCCGGATATTTCGTCTCAGTTATATGGAGTGTTAGCGTCGTAAAACTGAATAGAATGAGAGAGTGAAGAGTTCCGTGATCTGTCATATGTTCAGTAGATTTTAGGATCTAGGAATCCAGTTCGTCAGGTATAGAATTGGAAAGGCAATGCCGATTGCTGATAGTATATCAGTGACTATCTGTCGAATGATGTGATGATTATGATTATAGCACGAATCTGGAATGGCTTAAGATACCATCAGTGTACGATCAATGTAGCTTAGCTTACCACTTAACAGTCTCGACTCTTTGCTCCCTGGAAAATGAATGTTAAAAGAGAAATGTTCATAATAGGACTCACTTTTTTCCCCGTACATTTATAAAAAAGTCGAGCTGATCGGCAAAAGATAGAAATGAATGAGCCAGGAAATGGTTGGTTATGGTTTAGACATTTGAAGCAAAGAAAGTGGGAATGAGTCAACGGGATGACTGACATTGTTGTTAGGAGCGTCAGGGAGATTATTAATCAAGATAAGAGCGAGCACTTGGCTCTGCAGTCGACCTGCCTATTTTTATGTTAAAAATAAGCTCATTTATTGGTTGGCCTATCTACGCAGTGAACCATGTTATATACATATAACTTGGCTTGGAATTCGCAACTTTTGATGCACTTTCCCTGTTATTTATATGGCTTTTTCTGAGAATAATAGTAACCCGTATATAACTGACAGTAGACAACATCAGAAAGATTATAATGATTGTATTTTGGCAAAATTAAAAAAAACGTCTGACTTTTGACATATCGTAGAATGGAAAGGAATCTATAAGCACTTTCAGCGTCTGTATGCGACTGTGGAAAATGTTTTCTTTGTGTGTTGTTCTGTTTGTATTCTCTTTTAATTCGACAAGGATTGCCTATACTATAATAACATATCATATGTGTTAATGGAAAGGGTTACCTTCAAACTACTTAATTTTTTAATTGTGTGTTTCGATTAATAATCGAATCGAAGATTTCAGGCGAAGAATCGTGACATTTGTTTATATTTAATTTTACCTGTAAATACTATTTAAGCTAAGAATACATTAGAGATGTTGATGAAAATATTTATATAGTTCGTGTTGTTTTCTCCGACTCAGTCACTCGCCTAGACCCTAAAGTAATATAATTTAAAGCGTTTAGGTTTAGAAAAGTTTTAGTAATTAAACATTGTATCAAGCTCAAATATTTGGCTCTCAGCTTTCAAGGCACTTTAAAAATGATTTAAAAGTTGTAATCTACTAGTCCAATTCTCTTTGGAAAATATTGCTGCCCTACGGTTATAATTAAGAGGGGGAAAACTGATTTGACAGTTTAATTTGCCTTACTAGAAAGTCTTTGTGCTTAGAAATGATTGATCTACTATAGTAGTGCTGAATACTTCTGAATCACATGCTTTTTTGCGAAGATTTTAAAATTTTGAAAATTGGTTAGTGAGGATCAAGGGATTGACTTGGTTTAACTTTCTGAAATTGGCCAGGATCTACCCAACCTTTTCTTCGTTAGAATCATTTTAAGAATTCGACTGATAATTTCTAACTATTGATGATAAGCTTTATTGCCTTATCCCTTCACCTTCTCCAGCCGCTCGGCCAATGGTTGCAAAAAGATATTTTAAATCGGTTAGCCAAAAGCCCGTGACACAAAATGATTGAAATACAGCCGAACGACGAATGAATGAACGTAACGTCAAAACAAAACTATTAAACAACGAATCGTCTGAAATTATTATTTCAAGTCGCCCCAAATATGTATCTGCTGTGTTATGATCGTTCTCGTTCATCATCTCTAGGAACTTTCACTAAAACATTGTAGCTTTCCATAGAAAGACACACGATAAATGGATAGTACAACTCCAATGTGAGTAATTTATAACTAAATCAAGTAAATACAAGCAGCAGTCACTCAATCATAATCCACTTACCTAGGTAAAGTGTGTTAAAGGCTTTTCCAATTGAATCAAAGCAAGAAGCAATGGACCGAAAGAAATTTTATTTTAATTCACTCTTTCGTCCGGCTTTTATAGTAGCTTCTTTCAGGTACCATGCATATTCGCATATCGTGAACATATTATTATTATGTATTGCTTTTTTGTTAAAAATGCAAATCATTCCAGTCCAAATTCTCAGTTAAATATATTCCAGTGCAAAATAATCGCTAAAACATTTTAGTCACCGAGTAACTTACCTTTCTGCCATTTAAAGAGGTTATTTGGCTTTGAGTTACACATCAAAAGGAAACCCGACCCCTTTAGGTTGATTTTGGAATTTGTCGTCCTTTGTTGACTTTCAAAATGTAAAAGCAATTTCTCTAGTATATTGTTGTCACTGATGAATCCGACTACATTCAAAAGAAATGTTTTTCACGATGTGTTAAAATGCAAATGGGGTATGCATTATGTATGTGATTTGGGACAAGGAGAATGATGCTAAAAATACCACCTTCAAGACGCGCCGCAAAATTAACTGCGATTGTGGAGAATCATGTAGTTAAATTGTTAATATTTTAGTTAGTTTAAGTTTCCTGTGAAGACACACCTTACGAGCCAACTAAGGAAAAAACTGTTGTTGGGTAAAAAGTCTTTGAAGTATTATTGTGAAGCTATTACTTCTATACCGCAGTGTGTGCATCTATAATTAACCTTTCGCAGAAGGATAAGAAATTCATTAGCCAATTCCTCTTCACCAAAAGTTTATTTTATGCTTTCTAGAACTAATCTGAACCGATTAATATTTTCTGCATGAGATGAATGAAAATCTTTTGTTCTGCCGCAGTAAATTTTAGCGCAAATCATTGAACTGACTTCTTTCCGTCTGGGATTCATTTTTATGAACCTACAGATTTTCTTGGATGCATTAAATTGTACGTATGCCGTGTGTGTCGCAGTGGGTAAGCTGCTACGTCTTGATAACAAAACAAAGAACAGTGTTGAAACAGTTTTCATTTCCAAAACAATGGCACAGAAGAATTGCATTAATGTGAATGCTTCTTAATGTTAATTCATTTATTATGCAAATATTTAATATTACATCAAGTATATCTGAGTAGGTAATGATACATATTTACGCAACAACTATATAAAAACGAAAGTAAAAATAAGTCAAAGGTGCTAATTAATTTCTACAAAAATGAGAATGACTAAGAACCTATAAACCTGTGTCTCAGAGCTAGTGTACTGCAATTTTATTGTTTTGCGGTTTAAGTGATGGTGTGTGACATTGAAGTAAATTACAGACAATGAAAATGGTACTAAGAATGTACATATATAAGGATTTTCATAAATATACACTCATTTCTAACCAACAGACATAGTCAAACATTGAAAAAATACCGCACGCAATTATTTAAGTGATATAATTATAATTATAATATGTCTATTTATTTAATCTGATTTTATAATGTCATGTACCATAGATTGTTTGTGCCTCAGAAGAGAAGTTGGTTTCTGTTTCTACGAAAGTATTTACTATTTATACTCACGTAAAATAATACAGTTATCAGTTGATATATTTCGCTATCGGACGAATTTCACAGATGTATGAATGTATTTTCGTTTAGCTCCTCACAAGTATGCAATTTTGCCATTACTCGTCTTACAAAAAATAAAAGGACATGCAAAATACTGTTTCACGTTTATGAATCTATATGTATACTGTTTATAATTTGTGCATATTTTAATAATGTACATAACTATTTTAGCACCACAACATTTAGTACAAATATTATATCCAATACTCTGTGACAGACTATGAATTTGTTGGCTGATTTTACAGAATTTTAATGTACACAAATATCTCAGAAATATGTAAGTAAATGTCAACACAATAGACTTAAGTTTGAACACATTTAAGCAATTTTTGGGCACGCATAAACCAAGCACGTAGTTTATAATTTATTCTTATTTAATTTTTTAATTTAATATTATAACACAATATGACTTTTAGTCACATTTCTTATACTCAGCTTGCACGCCACCGCAATCGGTTCAGTCATCAATTCATCAGTGATCATATCTTGGAATATTCGTTTACACAAACAATTTTGTCAAATTTCGGTTTAAAGATCATAGATTCCTCCGTATCATTTTGCAAGGTGCGCATATCAAAACATTCTAGGTATTTCTATTAATAAGATTTGAAATCGGCTCGGTTCTTAATACTGGCCACAGAATAATAATTGAAATACACCCACTTTTCTCAAATGTTTATCTTTATTCAATTTCAGAATGATAAACAGTTTTTGTAAAGGGGTATATTCTTCTTTGTTGGGGATTTTCTTTGTTTACAAGTTAAAGCTCTTTGATTGTCACAAAATAGAGTTTCAAATAGCTATTCACAGGTTTAAAGTGATATTAATACTGCCAAAAGTGACACACCCAATTTGATTTTGTAAATCTTCGGGAATTCATAAATAACCCGTTGTAAATTTTCAAATTATGAGGTTACAGATTACTTTGAAATGTTACTTATTTGATTTGAACTCTGAGCACATATGTATGTCCTTCCTGCTTTTTGTTTAAATTTCAATTCAATTTGGGAAAGAATGGGCATAAAAAGGTTAGTCAATGGTTTTCTGCGTCCATTTTTTTGTAAAGGGGTATATTCTTCTTTGTTGGGGATTTTCTTTGTTTACAAGTTAAAGCTCTTTGATTGTCACAAAATAGAGTTTCAAATAGCTATTCACAGTTTTAAAGTGATATTAATACTGACAAATTGAGTGACACACTCAATTTGATTTTGTAAATCTTCGGGAATTCATAAATAACCCGTTGTAAATTTTCAAATTATGAGGTTACAGGTTACTTTGAAATGTTACTTATTTGATTTGAACTCTGAGCACATATGTATGTCCTGCTTTTTGTTTAAATTTCAATTCAATTTGGGAAAGAATGGGCATAAAAAGGTTAGTCAATGGTTTTCTGCGTCCATTTAGAAGAGTTGCATTGATGGTTGCAGTCACAGACACAAAATCTAAGACTAACATGAAAAAATTCTATAATGAAAATAAGTCATGTACACATTGGGGAAGATTTGCAACAACAGCAGCAGAACAGGAGCAATTATAGAGAAAAGGTAGGAGGGTGTTTCTCACAGATAATATGCTGAATGATACGTAACATCGAATGAATGAATAACAATATACAAAGTAGTACGATGTACTCTTATGTTTGTAACTTGTACATAATAGAAAACACGGCGTACTTAAGTGGAGCGATATTAAATGTAGAAATGGTAGAAGAGAAAGTATGTAGTCTTCAAGCAAACCAAGCAACCCAGGTTGGGCAGCACACTCCAGCAAGACAACATAGACACATTCCCAAACACGTGTTTAGCTTTTCTGCAAATGCGATGTGCTGTCAGAAAAAGAGAAAAAAAAGAAAGAACACGATAATGTATGGAGCCGACACAACTTACATTTTACAAGGAAACAGTTTTTTTCACTTTGCTTTTCAACCTTCTTTACACATTCACAATGGAATACACACACACTATGCACAACTTAATTAATAACTTTAAATTTCATTAGTAATCGGGTAGAAAGTTTACCACTTCAATAGTCAACATCCATAAATGCTTAAGATAGAATTACATGGGCTTTACAGAATAATACTAAAACTTGTGTTCCTTTCATTTAAGCTCTGATATACACAGTATGTTGTAAGTTACCAACTTGTAACAAATTAGTTGTGTAGTTTTCGAAATTTTTTGTTAGTGTTTTCAGAGGGAATTCTTCATAAATCATACTTTTTCCAAATTTGAGTATCAGATTCAGGATTAGTTTGCAATAATTATTTTGGTGTAACGGAAAAAGTAAGGTTTACTTCTGTGTAATCAGTAAAGTGAAAAGTAGATATGAAAGCAACTGTTAGCTTCTAGAGATTCAAAGCAGTGCCACTAAAGAAGCGTTGTCGAATGGTTAGAGTACACCAGTAATGCTTTTATGTTAATTTGTGGTTGTGGTAAGTAGTATCCTAGTCTATTCTCTATATCGTATTGTTAAATAGTTAATACTTTCGACATTTATAATTGGTACTTGTTGTTATCAACTCATATACTAAATCAAATGTCTAAAACAGTTCAACGCTACTACAAAAGCGTGAATTAGGTATATTGCTGCATTAGTGTTAATTTCTCATCATTTAAAGATGAAGACTAAAGATAGAAATTAGAAAATGAAGATTTAATCTTGCACCAGAATCATGGCGAAAACGATGAACATAGCCTTAACGTTTGGACTAAGCTCTGGCTTCGTGAAGCTCACTTTGTAGAGACGTCGATGGCCGAGTCGTCGAGCAGTCACTTTGGCCACGATTTCTTCATTGTTTTGTTTCACCTAAAATATATGGGAATGGAAAATAAATTTAAATGGAAGTAGTTCTGGACGGCTGATATGCAAGGTAATGAATTGCGAGAAAAGGCTTTGTGTGAATCCAGTCGGATCCTGTCGTTGTCGTTCTCTCGTCCTTTTCCAAGTTTTAAGCTTCTCCTTTGGGAAGTCATTTCGAGCAGGGAAAAGTAAAGTAGGAAAAATAAACTGAACAACTTACCAAAAACTCTGAAGATGACACGAGTACTTCAACATCAAACTGCACTTTCTCACTTTCCGACAAGTGGCAAGTCAGAGCGAATTTACGATCGCATTTGCAAGGTCCATATGCCGTTTTTACGATTGTACCGAATTGCCCACCGGATGGAAGCGTTAGCTTGGCTTCGATAGTCTGGATACGATGCATACATAACAACGTAATAAAATATAAACGTAAAATAGCACGTTCAAGTATAAAATAAACACGTCGGTTGATGACGGAATTCCCCCACCATTTCCTTTCCCACTTTTATCTTTTTCACTTTGACTAGCTTCTAAAGTAGGAAACTGGTTTATGAGTTTCACGGAAAATTGCTCTTGTATTAAATTTGGCTTGAGTGATTGCGCAGCGTATTCGCTTTACGTATTAAATAAAAAACAACAAAATGCGAAAGAGAAAGCCTAAAAACTTTGATGTCATAAGCGCACTTGTTAAGAGCAACCAGCAACTTTAATTTGTACCTGGAGCTGCCAGAGTCCGACAACTAAAGAACTTATATTATAAAAACACAAATTCAAGGAATCCCTCAATGCGAATGCTTTGTGCAATTACATAAGTTCTACAAGTTGGTGGTGATTGAAACGAATAGATTGAGCCAACCCTCCCGAAAGTAATGTACCATATGTAACCATACTAATCAAAATAAAGATGAATATGGTTTGTGCTCGGCGAACCAGTCATTGCAGCATCATTCGTATGGTCAAAGTGAAAATCAAAAGGAGAATAGTACAAATAATGTGCTTCAGCCTTGAATATTTCAAAATAGTGTTTCACGCAAAGCACGATTTCTGTTCCAAAAAGAGGAATTAAGAAAACATTTCTTTATTACCTTAAACCATGAGCAGCAATACGGAGTCTCAGTTTTGACATGTAAAACATGAACACCATCCAACGTCTGAAATACCAACAGCCTGGTTGCAGATGATTCTGAAGGTAGACACTTAAATAAAATTCTTCCGTCTGGTCCATCTATCGTAAATCCAACACTACGAATTTCTGGAGCGTAAGCTGGTGATAAAGAGAGAAAAAGAAAGTAATGGACGTTTAAACAACATTCAAATTGTAGCTAGCTAGGCGCAGATACAGAAAAGTTCTACAATTGTTTAGGACTGTACGTACGGTACATAACATGACATTCTTGCAGAGTAGGCAGTAGGAATTCATATTCAGAGATCATAGTTTTTTACTTGCTTTATTTTGTTTGACAAGCCTCCTTCGTAATGGACGGAGTGCTTCTCCGTTATTGCTTTCACATATTGTTTTGTACTTTTGAGAGAGATGTATGAGATAGGAAAGCTCATCATCGTCAATTCTTTGTAGAAGAAAGGGAGTAGCATGAGTAATTGCGAATATGTGCAGCGAGCTCGTAAATAAGTAAGAGCAAAAGCAATCTTTCACAATATTACGTCTCTATCCCGTTTCCGAGACTTTTCCTATTTATGTATGCATCATTAATATAAGCTTAAGCTATATTTTGTTAAGAGTCGATCCGCCCCTCCTCTACTTTACTCACTGAACTACTTTCTCTTCATCATTTTCCTTCCTCTATAAATTTTGACGTGGCAAGTTTGCTCAACCTCCATGTATCCATCTCACTCAAAACTCAGAATGATATTACTCATTCGTTCTCTGCTCACATCAGCAATAAATTACATCTAGTTATGTGATGTTTGAAGGGGAGATGTAAGAAAATAATATAGCAGTTATGAGAAGACAATTTATGGATGACTAAAAAGTTTCAAGGAGGGGGAGCAGAATAGACAATGGAAAGTTCTAATGGAACGACTTGATGCGAATTCATTGCACAATGCAGATCGATAGTGGTATGTGAAACAGAAAGGATGAAATTAAAAAGAGAAAGATTTTCAAAGAAAGTGGATTTTATTCTACATTAATACAGGAACCTGCGACGGCTTGTGAGTTGTGACGAGTAAAAATAAAGCATAGATATTTTCGCATTGCAAGGAGCACATGAGAGTAGTATAAAAGGCTGCTCATGTAATTCCAAGGAAAGAAATATCATTAAACTGTAACGAAATTTCATTAGAAGAGCACGGCTTCATGCAGTTCACTATACAATTCCACAGCACTACTTACTTTTTTCTCTGAATCATTCTCA
>VYYJ01003427.1:0-16667 GCA_021029165.1 Cyphoderus albinus | reverse complement strand
AATGAGATAAATATAATGCGCCGGATGTAAAATAGAATTGACAGTAATTAATAAATACAAACTTACAGGATAAGACTTTTGCGGATAAAAAATATAAACTCCCAGCATATTTAATGGAAAAATGCAGAATGTAAAAACGAATCAACATGTATGTGTTCATGTAGGTGATTAATGACAAAGAAAATGCAAATACTTGTAAAACATGCAAAATATGGAAATGCAAGGGGAATTTGGCAATGTTTAAAGCAAATTTGGTAGTCGATAACTTCAGCAGATGTTGACAGATCGAAGTGAAGTGGGTATTATAAGATAGCCCAGCTTCCAACTTAAAAGTGTGCAAAAGCTCTCTTTATTACCTCAAATCGTGTGGCAGTTTTGAAGAGGAGAATTTGGGCTTTAATATGACACGGGCGTTTGGGCTTTAATATGACACGTGCGTTTGAGCTTTAATATGACATAGTTTCGCAAACTTTTACATAATTAAAAAGGCAAGTGAAAATGTCTTCGAACTCTTTATTACTGACAGTGAACATCACCACCTTACAAGCAAGAAGCCAGGACTTCGCAAGCCTACAAAAACTTTTGGGGACATTGATTAAGACATTGATTGATTGAACCTTTAATTTACTACAATTCTGTGCGGAAAGCATAACAATGGATTTCAAGATATCTGAAAAATCTGGTGTATCATGTTGGGCGCGTGTATAACGGAATTTAAGTAGCTACAAACATATGAAAACGCTTCCTCAGCTACAACAGAAAGAACTGCTAGCAGACATTTAAGTTTGATTCAATTAAGTAGAAGTGGCGACGAATTTGTTGTCTCAATAAAACTACTTGCTAAAACGTGGCACGAAAAGGCACCTAACATCAAAGAAAACGATATTGAGAAATATATCAGAATGCATACCAACTTTAGTTGGAAAACATTCGACGGTTATATGTAAAAGTAGTATTATGGGAATTTCCATTAAGAACGGATTGTTTACTGTAAAACCAGAGGCCGAAGGCAGTTCCATTGGCGAAATAAGAAAACGAGGACGGCCCAGCAAGGAAGCTTTGATTGTTCAATAAATATTTTTGTAACATAATTATTAGGAGTTACTACTGTTTTACAGAATGATTGGAAGTTTAAATAAAAAGTCTGAGCTTTTTTATTAAAAATCCTGTCAGTTTCCTTTTTTTGTCCGCGAAAGTCTAATCCTGCACTTTTATATTTACTTCATTCTGCACTCCTAAATTTTTCATCCTGACAGTTAAATGGATCCCTTTTTTAATACTTCTTCAAAATAATTACTTGATTGCTACAAAGGAAACTGGATTGCCACACTTGCGTGTGAAAGGAGAAATATCTTGATGTGTGCTTTTCGTAGAAACTAAACTTTCTTTTGTTTATATCTACTGACTGAGTAGATTTTACTCTATGTGATTTTCACTTTCTCTCTGGAACTTTATTTTCCATTTTTCTCCTCTTATCTTTGACATGAAATATGTTCGAGAACCTTGTCAAAGTCCTACTTAAATGTTACGAGAGAAGACACGTGTGATATGGTGCACAAACATGATTTACTTTCTCTCGTGTCTAGAAAAGTCTAAAAGAGTCAAGAAATTCATCTTCACAAGTGGATACACACTGCTTTTGTGTTCTACTCTACTGATTTGCTCTTCGAATTACTAACTCAACCTGGTAACGTGGGAGTAGCTTGCTTTGGTTTGGTCAACCTCGCAGGTTACTCATCATATTCTCATCATTTCCATTCCATAATAAGCATTACGCAAAAATTGATGTCGTAACGCCGCATCGCAGTAATAGACGGTTTCAATCTTTACATGCCACACTGCTACAGATGAACATTGTACGGTTTTAGTTTTATTTTATTCCGTCAACTTAACAGGAACAGGAAGGGCGTGACCACTATTCCGCACAATGTTTGTGAAGTAAAGTGACCTGATACGTGTTTTCGATGGCAATCTAAATAGACCCTAGAGTAAAATGAAATTGTTCTTTTCTTGTATTGTCAGTAAATCCATAATCCATATGAAGTGAAAAAGTTTTCTTGTCTGTCAAAAGTACGAAACATAAGAAGAGATGGTCACGTTTAAAAAAATATTTTCTGTAGGAAAAGTAATATACATCTGCTCATCCTGCATACGTTTAAAACATTTTTATTTATCGAACAAGTCTTCAATATTAATACTACACACCTGCACATGGGCATCCACTATTTCACTTGACAGGAAACCTCAGAGTTAAATAACTTCCTAAATTCAAACTTCAATTAGATATCTTAAAGTTGCTTCTCCAATCAATTCACCTTTTGGGTAGTTTGGGTACTGACGTTCTAGACTAGTACTGTGTACAGTTAAATACATACGCGGTGCGGGATTTTAAAATCAATACTATGGCATGGCGCAAGATTTTGTACTTCGAACTAATTACATCTTATGCACATTTAGATCTAACAAATATTATTAACACTGAGAAAGTCAGACAAGACAAAAGTGGCGGTCAATACTATTGACTCGTCGTCATGATTCATAAATTTTAAATTGCCTGAACGCAACAATATTTAAATCACTTGAAATAACATTCTCAAGCTTGAGATTGAGCTAGATGTTGAAAACATTGTCACTACTCATGTATACAATAAAGCTAGAATATTTGTAATTTAGATTCCATATTATAGAAATCGGACACAATCCTTCAAGCTGTGAATTGGCCATAAAAATTTTTTTTGCATAAACGTTGAAAATTTTCAGACTTTATGAGCTTTGTGAATAAATTCTACGACAGGAAATGCATGCCAAATAATATAATATTGAGATTTGCGGCACCTTGTCACGACCCTAATTTTGCCATCTAATCAAATCTGGAATTTGAATCTAGTGATAATTTTTTTTTAGTTCAATCAAAGAATGGCTTCAAAATTCCAAAAACAAAAACGTACATTTATAGGCCAGGAACCAAGTAAACTTGTTTACTAATGGTCCCTGTTCTGATTTCATTTTAATTTCAAATCAAAAGTACGTTCTTGGCAAATAGATATTACTCGGTAGTACCGAGTCGGTACGATGATGGAGCTAAACTTATAAAATGGTTTACACTCCATTTATGATATCCAATCTTATCAACAAAATGAGGTCGGTCTCATTCTCATTCTTATCAATAAATCCAGAGACCTTGACGCACTCGATTACGTAGCGATTTATTTACATATTACACATTTCACCAACTTAATTCTCTGGAACTTCCCATCTGGATTATAATCGTAAGCAGATTTGAGTTATTGCAGTTAATATAACAGTATGTGTATGTTACAGTATGGTTGGAATAATGGTGGGATCAAATTAAGAAACAACTAAATCCTCCTCTGTACAACAGATCCAGAATCCAAATACAATTATTGTACATATCCACGATTTATTTGTAAATGGACGTATTTATTTGGACTTTAATGGTGTGATTTGAAATCAACCAATCAATCATACCATAATTTTGTACATGTAAAGAACTACATAATCCATCCTTTGGCTTCTGCTATTCCATTCCTTCATTCACTAATTAGACGACTAAACTAGAATTTAAAATTTAACTAGAAGAAGAGGTAAACGAATGTCACACTGACACGGACTCTACTTAACACCAGCATTCAAACTGTAAGGCTTTACCAGACTTAAATAAATGCATCATAAAATTCACAGTTTAGATAAATACAACAAATTGCAAGTACATTAAAAAATTTGGGTCCAATTTTTATTTATTCGACCATTCAAAAAATGTCATTTTTTCATTAATTACGTGTATTAACTTTAGCTCGAATTCTGTAATCTGTTTTCATATAAAGCATTGCCTTAATTAGGCAAATAGACCGCACCATATTCATCTATCTTTTGATTAAATACGTTCAATCTACTAGGTAAATAGTAAAAATAGTAGAGGACTAATTTAATCTTCCTCTTTTAAAAATGTTACATTAAAATATTCTAAATTCAATTATACATTTCTTTTAACACCACGATGGTTGTTATATATTTTATAACGATTGATATGATGTATAGGGAATGGATTAGGGGCTAAATAATCAAAAAATATCGAAGCTATTATTGCTTTCGTGGATGGACTAAAACAAAACTTGCATTTTTTGAAAGTGTAAGTAAAAAGTAAAATGCAATGTAGTCACTGACCAGCTCTACGTATTTGCAATATACAACGCTATGGTTTATGGTTTTGGCTTTGCGGTCATTACCAGGAGCAATTATCAGATCACGATCAAGCAAACCTGCAAAATTTTATGAAGCACGCTCATTTCATTTTCGATTGTGCTTTGCTTTTCTTCACCAGCGTATAATGTTGATTAAAAATCAGTGTATTGAACTGAACTTTTTAAAACTTTTATTTTCACCTTTTTTAGGATTGATTTTCTGTATTCAGTCTTAAATTCTGATTTTCATATTTTTCATCTTACTTACCAAAAATTCTCCCAGTAAAGTTGAGCTTCGAGGAAGGATAGTAAAGACAAAAAAGAGGACAATTTATCCGTTTATCAGCACAATTAACACTAAAATCACTTGAATTTTATCGTCGTTGTTTCAAATCATAAGTCACAGACAATTTATCAATTCCAATTTTCCGTTCCTTGTTTATTTCCACTTCCAGTCACTTACTTGCAGACTGCAAGTTGCAGTTGAACTCTAAGTACTTTAACTTTTTAAACGAACTCCCTAAGAGTTTTAACAATCCTCAAAATTTTGGCTACATAATGTAAATCACTCAAGAGGAATTTCTTTCTGTCCTGTGGATCGGATGTTAAAACTCGAAGGCATCAGAGTCAGAGGTTTGTAAACAAACTACTAAGTACAAGAATGAGGGTTGCTAAATTTTCCAAAACAAAACTTTGACTTGACAGTATTTCACACGATGCAGTGTTACCTTTTCTGCACTTTAATCACCATCATCATTGTAAATAGATTTTTGTGTTTCCTTTTTCGTCAATGCAATAAATGCAGTAGCTCACTGCTAAATAGCCAAATGCCAACTGACTTCGCTAGGTTTATCATCATTCAACAACACAGTAAATGGTAAAGCCCTAGCAAAAATACTTCACGCACCACCTTTACAATGCCCTATGCCTTATTATATAAAAGTTGTGTAATCGTCTCTGTCTCGTACATATTTCCGTGTGTAACATTTTCTGTATTATAAATCGAGTTCTTACGATCGGAACTATGACTCGTCGACTGTTAACACCAGTACTGAACGGACGAACGAGTGAAGAAGGGGTAAGTTTTGTTATATTGTTGTAGAGTGGATGTAGCGTTATTGGCACACCCTGGGCCCCAACCAACCAACAACATTCGATAACTCCTCCTGTGTGGCTCCCATCCCATGTATTCTTCGGAGCTTCTTTTATCCGCCTAACGAATTTTGTAGAGCGAGTGCCAGTCACTCAGTATATAAAATCATACGAGAACATGGGAATTCAAAAGTTGAAGTCAGAACTCAGAAAACAGGGATGCCAGCAAAAGAGTAAGAGAAGAGCATTTTATAACATCATGGTAAATGTAGGTTTACTCAATCTTTACGGTTATCATCATTTTGTTTTCCCTTGTTTATGCTACAGCTACAATGCTGCATTCAATTCATTCAGAGACTTATTTGCATGAGAACATAACAAAACAAGACTCAGGAGCAGTGCAGGATTTTCTACCCTTTGCTTTTTAGTGGGGAAGCAGCTACGAAATGTTCATGGTGGCATGGAACGATAAACCTGAATGAGTTGATCCTGATTAACATATGAAAAACAGTATTAAGTCAGGCGAGTATGGGGACGCTAATGTTTCTACTTTGGAAACACACGGTAAGGTAAAAGCAGAAAGGAAGCACCGTAAATTCTCATATTATGAAATGCATTACAGCATGCAGCAGCTATATAATTTCCTTTCCAACGTCTGTATGTATTGCCAATTACCAACGAACGATGACATGGTCGGTGATATCATTATTGAATCATCCGAATACGTATTCCGTCATCCTCTGTCAACTCTGCAATGCAATAATTATAAAATCAGTCAAATCAAATGTAATATAGTGACAGCTTCGGTGAAACTGATGATATGATACTGAGTCATAAATAAACTTCACTGGACGATTGCTAAAAAATTATCGTCATGTGTCATGGCTAAAAATTGACGTTACATGAGTAAAGGATGAATTCCTGAGACAGTAATCCAGTAATTAAATGAAAAATAGGGTTAAGGGAGGTATTTAAATGTAATATGAAACAATATGTATTGAATAATAAATTCGCACAAAAATGTATTATGCGTTTGAGAGTGCTACAAACAAAATATTTGGTCACATTTGTTTGTAAATGCCGTATAGTTTTTATTTCAACTGACAATTCAGTTAAAAAATACGTATGTTAATGGACATTGCTGAAATTGCGTGCGCCAATTGTTACTTGTTGATTGTTTGTCGACGAGAAGGTAGGAGAACGGAGAAGAACATGTTATGGGCAGTCCCTTCCGTGAGAACTGAGGGCCAGACGATTTGATGCGAACGTAACCCCTAATAATGTATTTATAGTAAGAAGATGAAAAACCATGCACATAAAATTGCCTAGAATACAGATTAGCTGTTAGTATTATATATAAATCAAAACGCATCTTGTTGAAAAGTGAAATGTACAATAAACCGGTGATATAAATGCATAATTATGATACCATTTATGAATCATTAAACTTGACATTTGATCTTTCGTATTAAAATGTGTGTAATGTATAATACACAATACATATTGAAACAACCATAAATTCATGCAGTTTCTAAAAAGTAGATGAGAATTGACAGAATTTTACAATTTGGAGCCGGAGTTTTAATAAAAGACTTAAATAATTTTTGTAAAATTGAAATTATAATCTCATTAGACACAGAACCCTAAATCTTCATTGGTGATTAAGGAAGCATGGGACATATGGAGACTATCGATTTCTAACTTCAAACGAAAACGAAACGTAGTTGGATTCGTTTGAAAAGATCAAAAGGGCATGTAAAGAGCTTTTTGGAGAAAATTATAGTTCAGTCAGACTAATTCCTGGAGCAAAGTGTATTTTATTACATACAGTTATTAAATTATATATTTAGTATAGTAGTTTAGGGGCAGTTAATGGTCAATAGTGCAAAAGAAGCAGACGCGCATTATGAGTCATGAGGTGTTGATAATTAATTGCATTGCGATAACCAAGGTTGTTTAATGATTTGTATTTATGGACTTCTGGACATCTTCGAAAGCATTAGGTGAGTTAAATTGATTATGACATGACTTACTCTGAACTTCAGAGTCTGAAGACTCGCTTTCCCAATGCACGCCGCCACGGGCTCTTGCTTTTGCACTTTGTACTATACTTTTTCAATATAAAATGGAATTGGAAATGCGTTCAAAATCTGCTGATTTGATACGGTTTCAATCTTGACTTTGCTTTGGCTCATATGATGTTCGCGTAACTCACACGGATTGTAGGTAAGATTGATGAGAGACTGAAAACATGCCGCATACCGCAATGAGTTGAAACTTTTCTTCACAGTTCACACAACAACACACCGAATGGGGAATTGAGGAAAAAGACGTTGCGCAATTATATTTTTTATCATTTTTACCTGTATTGTATGGAAAAATAGTGGGATTTAAACTGACTTCTTCATATTGAAACTGAAACCTTGCATGCACCTTGAACCTAATTTTGGATTAATAATATATAATATATTTGGGATTAACCCACACAGGAAAGTAGAGTTAAGAAGACCGAGTTATCGAGGTGAGCCAACATTCCAAACTTAATAAGTCCACAGTTTCCAAAATGTTGTTTACCTGTTGAATTTTGATACTTTCAAATCGATAACTTCTGTAATCTCCACTTTTTAAGAGTGGGTTATTTTCAAAACACTGTCTGAGGTGAAGGCGAGGGTAAATTTTAATTGTTTAATTTGTTTATTGTTTACAGATGAAACTTGCTGATTGATACTGACATTCTAAAAACTATTTGGAATTTGAAGCTGACTTCAGAACGGTCAACACTTCAATGTACTTTGAAGTGCACACAGCAACTTTGGACCTCGTCGAATTAAAATATTCTTCCTGTCACTGTGCACACACTCCATATTTCCTCTGGCCCATTAAACTGTTTTGATATCGTATCGAAACAGAATTGCTTGTGATCGTCTTCTGTAATACATTTGTATGTTACGTTACTACGTTTTTATAACTTTTTGTAATCGTGCGATTAAATGAAGCATATGGCGAATTAAATTATATGATTATTACTATTTCATTGTTTTCTAGGTGAAGGGAGACAAAGTAAAACCGAACTGGAATTTTTACAAACCGTCTATGATAAAGGAGCTATTAAACCCAATTATTAAAAATCAATACCGGTGCAGTCTAAACTGAAGCGACATGCAGGCATCCAAGAAACGGCCGTCGATTGGCACTGTTCCAAGTGCTCAAACACGAAACTCCTTCGTCGACAAGGGTCGATGGGCGAAAACTAAAGGAACTAAACCTGTTCAAAATCCCACAACGATTGGAGAAATTTTCACCAAGGTCCTAGTCCACTTTTGTCGAAAAGTACTGTTCGTTGAGCCAAAGTATCGTGTAACAGCCTATGCGATCCTCTTGTTTTTTGCGTCCCTCGTCACGGACTACATGCCTTTCCCTCGGACTTATTTTGCCTACAGTGAAAACTCCCTTAATCAATATTTTGTAAAACTCAGTTGGGGTTGGACAATGGTTAGCACAGGAGCATTCATGTACCTTACTTCTGCAGTTTACTGCTGTGGAAATCGACAACAAATCTTGCGACACGCTGCCCGTTTGGCAATTGGGACCGTTATATGGTTCGTCTGGACCAATCTATTTGGAATGATTGAAACTGCAACTGGTCAGTGTCTTACTAAAGACGCTGCTCTCTACTCTGTGAAGAATCGAAGATCCTGTTTATCCAAAGGAGGAAAATGGACAAGCTTTGACATCTCTGGTCATGCCTTTCTACTCATTTGGTGTGTTTTCTTTATAACTGAAGAAGCAAGAGCTATCATTGGCTGGGACAGCATAAAAGATTTCATTCGCCATGAAGACCACAACAGAGGAAGGGCTCAGCAGTTTGGTGGAACAGCTCCGGATTCTTTTGAAGAGACGCCATTGAAAGCCTTGACAGATGAAGAATTTGAAAAGTTGAAGGAAAATTACACAAAGTACGATGTGATTGCTAAGGTCGTGCTCGTTGGACTGACTCTGTTAACCTTACTGTGGGACATCATGATAGTTGCTACGGCCCTGTACTTTCATGTGATGATTGAAAAAGTCATTGCGGGATTGATTGCCGGTTTTATGTGGTTTGTTATGTATCGAGGATTGTATACGCTGGAAATGTCGCCTGGAATGCCCGGATCAGGATTGTTCAAATATAATGATGCCAAACCTTCTTCAATAGCTCCTTCCGCTGCGAAACCGTCGTCAGCCTCATCTTCGAAACCCAGCAGCAGCACATCTACCAAAACAAGTAAACTGAAAGAAGCTCCAGATGATTTGCCAAAATTCATGGGGATGCCATTATATGCTCTGAGAAAAAGGAAGGATGACTTAGAAATGGAGGATTTAGATTCACCAAATTAGTTGTTTACGTGATGGCGCACTATTCCTTATTATTAGCTGATAATTTTTATGCGATTTTCTCATGCATGAACTGAATTTAACAATGAGGAGAGAATTGGCTCCGACTCGACACACTCAAATCATATCAAATCAATCGTCACTCCACACACAGTGAATAAGTTTTTACGCATTGACTATGTGACCAAGAACCTTAAACCTTGTCGTGTTCTTATTTTACACACAGAATTACAATAAAACATTTAATGTACGCCACGAGAGAATACTACGTTAACTAAGTTTCTGCAACTTAAGTGAACGGATCGTTACCGGTATAAATCATTTTTACGAAAACAGCCCTAACTCCTACATGATATTATAATTACTAATTTACTTTGTAATTTGTAATGTTTCATGATACTCTAATTACCTGTTTTCCGTCCCGAGTAGCTAAATAAATATTATATATATACTTGTTGGTCCTACCCTTCAACATTCTGAGATTAGTTGCGATGTTATTTAAATGCATAGAAGTAAAAATATTTACTATTTTGGAAAAGATAATAAAAACCCTTCCGGCATTGGACAACATGATGAGCTTTAATTTCGTTAGATGAAAACCATTTTTAAGAAAAGAAACACAACCATTTGTAAAAAAAAAGTTTGATTTTATGTAATTTCGCTTCTATTTAATTGTATCACTGAAATTTTTTCAGGCGCAATTACACGTTTGTAGTAACAGAGACGGTTTAAAAATAATCTGCGTTAGATAGTTATAAATGAGACTCCAATCTACAGTCTGTTTGCCTACGAAAACAGTCATTCACATACAGTGTGACTGTAATTTGCATAATAAATTTATTCTTAAAGATGATTGAAATCCTGTCAGGCAGTCTAAGATCACAGAAATTTTTTGCACCATTCGTTTCCTCCCAACTGTCTTTTCCGTGCAAAATTGGAACTGTTTTCCATCTGACGGTCACTGGAATTTTGACATTGGCTTTAAATGTTAAAGGTACGGATGTAATATATTTTCGAGAACAAGTTATGAAAATTGGCTGGGGTTAACTCTTGAGTAGCCTCCTTCTCCGTACATACTCATTCGTGGGCGAGAAGTGGAAGAGGCACGTGGTGCGGCCTGATCTGGGCTTTGAGATGTGTCTTTCTCATCACTCACGAGTGATGCCAAAATAGCAGAAATTTCTGCACCCTTTTTATTCCACAGGTAATATCCTCCGGCTGCAATCACCGTTGTGCCAAGAATTCCAAGCACTACTGGACTTGTGAAGAATTCCACCAAAGACGACCCCTCAGTCATGGTTATGGCTTTGCGGAAGCTTTCAAGGTGTTGAATCCGTGCGTAATAACGTTTTAACTGCGGACGGTTTCTCTCCCACATTCGTCGCTCAAATCCAAGCTGCCAAAGACGATAAAGCAACAGAGAAAGATCCACGTCGGCAATAGAGATCTCCGGAGATGAAAGCCACCAACTCGGATGATCTGTTTGCAAGATAAACAGTATGATAAAACTTAGAACTAACAGTTTGACATAACTAGAGACCACGACGCAATGACGAAAAATATTAATTACCGTGAGATGTTAATTCTGCTTCACACTCATCCAACACTCTTTCAAAACGAATCAACAGACTTTCATAATTCTCTCTGCTTTGCCAAATTTTGCTTTCCTCTAGAATCTCCTGCATCTTTTTATTGAGCGCATCGGCATACATAGGATGTTTAAGTGCTTCTTGTTGAAGTCTCCTTGGTCGTTGTTGTAAGTAATCTACAGTGTTGTGTAAAGCCAGATTTATTGGAACTTCAAACCTTCAGTAAACATAATGGGCACATGATGATAGCTACTCTAATTTTACCCAGCATCTGTGAGCGATTTGTCATGCAATTGTTTGGAGCCTTGGGGTTGATTCCTAGGTCATCGTACATGGCCGCCCCAAAACTTAGAGCTTCAATATTCAGATCATGGATGCTCTGATGCAGTTGCTGAGCACGTGCTCTCAGTTCCCTGTCTTGAGGAAGAAGTCCCGGATTCCCTATAATATTAGCGTAGATTATAATTTTCAAATTATGGCGTCCATTCCAAAATGTCTCTAAATGTTTAATTAAAGATTCCTGACCGAACCGTTTGCAAAGTTATCCTCCAGGTAATCTATAATCTTTTCTGAATCTGGTATCACACGGATATCATCGACAAGTACTGGTACTTCACCCTTCGGATTTATAGCCAGGTAAGAACCAGTGAACTGTTTTCCTTTGTGAATATCAATTAATTTGGGATGGAATTTGATCTTCATCTGATGCAGAGCCATTACCACCTATTTCCAACAAAAGTCCAAACATGTTAATGTTTCAATCCATTTCATGCCTATTTCTTAATTCGTGTACTTCTAATATATATCAATCACAATGTCTACGTATGGTTGATAGTTACTATTAAATTACTAATTTTCTTATCAATATTTTAGAACCTTTTGTGAATAGAAGGAGTAAGGGTAGTAGTAGAGCAACAAGTCTGGTCCGTGGTTTGGCATTTTTCCAAATTGTCAGCTCGATGTCGTATCAAAACTTTGCAGATAACCTGTCGAGGAACCAACCAGAAAGCACAATAAAACATTCCAATTTACAATTCTAAATTCTAATCTAATACAGTTAAATTACAAAATTAAGGCTGTAAGTGTTGTATTTGTATTGTACCTATTGGACTTGGAGGATCAGAATTCTCTCATGTGCTGGCCACATCCAAACAAAATCTTTATTATTCGGTAAGTTATTATTTTTTGGAGTTCCAATTATCGGGAGAGAAACGGGAAAGTTAAGACAAATCGGCAACTCTTCAATAATATGAACTTCATATTCCCAAAAGGGCCATTGTCCCGGAAGCAGCTGATGTGTGCACACACAACCTACCTATTTCACACACACATCACTTTCACTTTGTCTTTCATGCAGCGATGCACCTAGCTAGGCTACACAGCTGTATCATGAAAGGCCGACAACGACGCGAAGCCAGAGACTAGAGTTAAGGTTTAATCGGTAAAAGGTAAAAGTAAAAAGCTAACTCGCAATCTAATGTTAGTCCAGTAACGCGGGGGAGGATATGTAGTAGCCTAAGGCCAAACAAAGATGATGTGACCGTATGAAGTTTTTGGATTTTTTGCCGATTTGTCGAAAATTTTCCCGTTTCTCACCTATAATACTTATAGTCCCACGTTGTAAAAATAAGGATGTGTTTAAATTCATGAATTTTTTATTTGGGTAGTGAATTTCAGAATTCAAAATCTAAATATGTTATTACATGAACATGATATCAAGGTCAAAATTCGAAAGTAAAGTAGCCCTAGGAACTGCAGACTGCAGATTTAGAAAGATAGGTTAAGTTCATAATGCCCCGTTCACCTCTTGCATGTAACACGCAATACAAGAAGTTCCGAGCATTCAAGCTAACGCCAACTCCACTGTATTGTATCAAATCAAAGTGTTCGAAAGTCGGGTTTACTAAAAACACACACACTGACGTGACATGTGAAATCTCTCTCTATTAGTATTAAGATTTCCAAAATCTAAGTTTTGTTTTTAAAAAACTATTGAATTCAAACACAAGTTCGTGATTTATGATTAATTAGATGTTTCTAATTCGCAAAGTCAAACCATCAGAAATAAGAATAGGTAAAATCAGAAGTGAGAATCAATCTACCCATATACCGAGTCATGTATTTTAGCTAATCGCTAATAAAAAGTAACTTGTCGACAGCGACACCATTGTTTGTGCAGTTTACGTGTCTTTCTGCTTTGACGGAATGGCAGACTATTAGAAAGTTTAATAGCCATTAATTACAAGAAACAATAATTCATCGCATCACATTATTGATTCAAGATACCGGCTACATAATGTTGAATTACACTGGAGTGGAGATGCATAAACGTTGAATTTTCATATGATATTGAGCTTATTTTACCGCACATAGCATAAATGTTAAGTTCTCTCTCAGGCAAATCCTCCGACTACAGTCACGTACAAATGTTTATATTGTATGAAGTGACATTTTTTAAAGAAACAAACTGACAAAGCCGATTGTCGAATTAATTATCACAGACAGACATAATTCATGTACATATTAGTAAACCAGAATATACGCCTTACTTTACCCCTAGTAATTTTTAGTACATATTGAAGTGGGAAATAGCAATACAATTACATTGGTAGAACTTCTGCCTCTGGTAATAGTTTTAATGGTTATAGCTGTATTGCTACGGTGCGATGCATAGCTTACTTTTACTTACTGCACAGGTGTTGAATATGTGTATATTTTAAAATATTGAACTATGGTAGACAATGTTAAAATATACTTTACACATGACAGTATTTTCCACTCTATGTGATTATCTTAGGTAAATAGATGAGTCATTAGAGTATGTAGTGGGTTAAGTGTTGAGTGAAAGATTATATGCAGTAATGCGATTGTCAAGTAAATGTTTCTTGTGAGTTACATCTCTTCAATATATTTCGTTATATGATTTGCAGTTGTCATCGCATATCGTATTACAATTTACCATTCTAGTTCTCAAGAGGCATAAAGAGAGGAAAGTTGATGGCCCGTAATTGTACCGGCATTTCGAGTAGTTTCTATCAAAAGTTTATTCGAGGAAAAGGGCCACTTGGTGTCTACTTTAAAAATAATACGGCAAAAACTACCTGCAGCTATCCGTTTTCGAAAGGAAATTTTGTTAAAATCGCCGGTTTGAGGGCTTTCAGAGTGATTCCGCAACAGACTGAATTTGGTAAGGTGAAAACTAAAACGCTTTGTAATACCGACCAAAGGAATGATAACAATCACGAATCTCTTATTTCACTGGCATTCAATTTAAATTTCACAGAACGCAAGGACAAAATGAGTGACAGCGATTGTAAACATTTATATTCTGCGATACAACCTCACAATACTGGATTTTTGGAAGTGTCCAATTTACACAAGCTCTATTATGAAGAATCTGGTTGCAAGGATGGTATTCCGGTGCTGTTTGTGCACGGGTAATTGAAGAAGAATTCCGAATAAGTTCATGCTTTAACATTTAACAATAAAAAGAATCACTCACATTTATTTTGCGTTTAGTGGACCTGGGGGAGGCGTAGGAGGAAGAGATCGAAGGTACTTTGACCCAAAAGCTTATCGTATTATTCTTTTTGATCAAAGAGGAGCCGGTCAAAGCACCCCTTCTTTCAGTCTTGAGGAGAATGACACCTGGAGCTTGGTTGCTGATATTGAGAAGCTAAGGTATTTAGCAATTTTTATTTAAAAAAATATAACTAAGCCATAACAAATTGAACAGGGAATATACACAGTTCACTTCTTTCCTGACGATAGGCAGCATCTTGGAATTGAAAAGTGGGTAGTATTCGGAGGAAGCTGGGGTTCAACATTAGCTTTGGTGTATGCTGAAACTCACATTGACCGTGTCATGGCGCTTGTCCTTCCGAGGAATTTTTACCTTACGTAAAGAAGAGCTTGCTTGGTTTTACCAGGAGGGTGCGTCGTATTTGTTTCCTGACAAATGGGAAGAATATGTAGCTCCAATTCCGCAAGAAGAGCGGGGAGACTTTATAAAGGCGTACTACAAACGCTTAACTGGTGATAATGAGGATGAGCGGCTTCAGTGTGCTAAAGCTTGGTCAACTTGGGAAATGGCAACTTCCCAGCTCCGTGTCAACGAAGAGAATCTGAAAAAGTGTGCTGATGATACTTTCAGTTTTAGCATTTGCTCGCATTGAATGTCATTACTTTATCAATGGTGGGTTCTTCAAGTCCCCCAACCATGTTTTGGACAATGCCACCATCATTCACAGCAGTGGCATTCCAGTCACAATTGTCCAGGGAAGGTATGACGTGGTTTGTCCTGCGAAGACCGCATGGGAGCTTCACAAAAAATTGCCAAAAGCTGAATTTTATCTAATTGAAGATGCTGGACACTCCGCCAAAGAAGATGGCATTACTGAGAAACTTGTCCAAGCTTGTGATAAATACAAGAAATTGTTTGCCTCAAAGTAATTAAAAATATTTAAAAATTGCAAATTGTTTATGGGCCATGTGGATATAATGAGTTTCGATTTCGATATCTACTACAACAAAACAAAATAAAAGCTCGCTGAATTCAAGATTTGAATTATTTACATATTTGTGTTTATACCTACTTATTTCTTCAACAATTTATATTATAGCTAACAGCGTTATTAAAAGCAGGCTCCAATTCATTAAATAAATTATAAGTGGAAATTCTCCAGATATATTAACAAAAAATAACCTATATTGCCATAAACATGACGCATAAAATAATGAGTTGTGTAATAATGATAATGATGCACACATGCTCCACATTTTCTCAGCTACAGCTGCATAAAAATAAAGACTTAAATGCATCAAAAATATTTAATCAACTTCTTCCACTTTGGGTCCAGTAGCTTTGCCTCCATCTCCACTCTGAGCACCGCCTCGTCCATGCAGTTTCATCATAACTGGCTGGGCCTTTTTCTGGATGTCCTGCAACTTGAATTCATATTCGTCCTTCTCCGCCAAAAGATTGTTATCCAACCATTTCATAGCTGTAATTTTATAATGTAGCATTTTTATAAATGTTCTGACCTAAAATATTAAATATTTACTGAAATATTTTTAATCGGTATTTGCTGTATGATTACTTTCTGTGCACATCTCGATTGTGCTCTTCTTTTCAGTCTCAGTCAGTTTATCTGCGGGAGCTTCTTCCACAGCCTGTTTAACTCCGTAAGTGTAAGCTTCCAATTGATTTCTTGCTTTCACTCGTTCCTGCTGCTTCTCATCTTCTGCCTTGTACTTCTCAGCTTCTGCGAGCATTCTCTCAATTTCTTCTTTGCTCAATCTTCCTTTGTCGTTTTTAATCGTGATCTTCTCTTGCTTTCCGGTGCTCGTGTCCCTAGCCGACACATTCAGGATTCCATTTGCGTCAATGTCAAATGTCACCTCAATTTGG
>VYYJ01003426.1:0-16669 GCA_021029165.1 Cyphoderus albinus | reverse complement strand
TCCTCTTCCTTCCATTCCATTATTATTATCTCATTGCTGCCGTAATGGAGATGCTCAGCGTCCTACAGGGTTGTAGCGCATTGGGAATGAATGAGGATCAACTTGATACAATTACAGTTGGGTTCAGTGAACAACATTTTATGAAAAGGATGATGCGTCTTCATCGTCATCATCGTTATCAGTGGATCTGATTTTTGATGACGATATTATAATTATAAACAAATTCATCGAGTAGTGTTTAGTTGGGTTGCGTGCAGCCCATCACATATCAAATTTGTCGTCATTCTTGTTGCTCCATGTAATCCGGGCTGAGAGTGAAATGATGATAATCTGCTTTTAACAGGCTCTTTAACTTCGGCATGATGGTGGTGATGATGATGATATTAATGTTGTTACGTATTATTAATGCAACGTCATGTGTGCAGCGAGCTTCGGGAAGAGATTATTTATATCCATGTGAAGTAACAATAAAAATGTGGAGAGGGAGGATATGGGAGAAAGGACCACCGTTGTGTCAGCTTGTTAAAGTACACGCATCAAATTTCCGGGTTGCTAGTTCCATCCAGAAACCAGAGTTCCACTCGTCGTCGGCTTTTAGTTGCTCTGCGAATGGGTACAGGCTCTTTTTCAGTTAGTTTTAGCATTCCATTGTGTTAGAGAGGACTGGGCAGCATAATGTCACGCATGTACGCATTTCAAATTGTTAATGTTACTGTTTAGCTGGTTGAAACAAGATCATTGAGATATGTATGTACAATTGTTAAAAATAAAAAATGAATGCGCTAATAACATGATGAAAATCCCCTTTCCCTTCGTTTCATCATTTTAATCCGACTAAAAAGTAACTGGTATGTTAGGTAATGTTTCAAGGAATGTTTAAAAATACTACTTTGCGAGAGGTATTTTAAGACGCATGTTATTCTTAGGAATCTCGTGTAAGAAGGCGCAAAGGGGGGTCCTTTTCGTCAACCCGTATAAAGATGGTAAGATTAGGCATCTTATCAAAATGTCAAAATGTACATAATAGACGAACCACGAATGAAAAGTGGACGGATAGAGTTCAGTAGGGAAATTATTTTTTATATTATTATTAATGCTATTAATAAAATGTAATAAAGCTGATTTACACTTTATATTGGATGTGAAACTTTTAAATTAAATGAAGGGAGTGAAAGATATGACGGTAAAATTGATCTAGTGAACTAATAAAGATTGATCAAGGAAAATTCTATTCTTTCCACTTGACATCTTCAATCTAGATTGCCTCCTCTGAAAAGGCTTCAGTCTTGACTGCTTCTTCAAGAGAAATCTTTGCTTTCTGCTTTCACTCAGTCGCTCGGCGTGTAGCAGCTTAAGCTGATGTTGGTAATTAGTTTTTAAGCGAAATGACGCGCACTGTACAAATGTTTAGTTAAGGTTTAATTAAATGCATTAGCAACATCATTGTTCCAATGTGTTCCAGTGATGAAGGGATATAAAAATAGGCTCGGTGAGCAACTTGGCAGAGTGTGTTAATGAAGCTTATAGAGAAAACTCGGTTCTCCCTGCGTTACATTTTATTTCTGCTAGTGACGCACGACAGGGTGCCTGTTTTAAGTTTCAAGTTGAAGGGAGAAAGAGATTTCCTATTAGAGCCAATCAGTTCGTTACTTAACTTTGTATTTCCGAATTTTTACCAGAAAAAAGGGAACGAGAAAAGCTTGTCAAGCGAAGAAAGATAAGAAAGAAAGAAAATCAGACTTTTCTTGGGTTGCGCAGCTGAGGCAAAGCTTTTAACCAATTCAGAGTTTAAGGAACAAAACCAGAGATTTTTAATTAGACACAAGTTGAGTGGTGTCAATGATGGAGAAAATTGAAAAGTTTTTCTCATTAAAAACTCGGTGAATTTTTTTATTAGTTACACTGCGCCACTATAGAGCGTAGAGTAAATCGTAATAGTGGCGTGGCGTGACCCTCTCCATTCTTTCTGCAGAGTTAACTAAACTCTGATAATGATTTGTTCTGCAATCTTATTAAAGTAGAATCAAGGCTCGCTGCCTCTGTAAACGCAGCTCTTGACTGGGCTGCAGCAATAAAAAGGACACGCGATGTGGTCCTTTTCATTTGTAACAAGTTAATAAAATCTTCCTATAAAAGTGTATTAAGTTAGACGAGTTGCATAAATGAAGGCAGAGAGGATGAAATAAATAAAAAAGACAGAGACAAGAGTTGTTATTTACTTAGTTTTCTCTATTAAGTCGCAGTAAGCAGGGAAGCAGTCGGGAAAAGGAGAGAGAGGAAAGAAAGAGAAAAAAGAGGAGGAGTAGGTAGGTGGCGGAGGAATGGAATGATGGCTTCTGGCTGGATGCGGAAACAAGTTTGTGCAATAACAAAACGTAATAATAAAAGACGATCCTCTTCATCTCTGCTCGCTCCAGAATAAAGCCATAGGTTGCCCATTCTGCATTTCTTATGTCTCTCCAGTCAGAGGCATGAACGAGTGAACGCATTTGTCCTTTTTGTTTGACAGTGTAGAAAAAAGGATTGTTTATTACGAATTGGGATTTGTTATCCTGCGACATGTCATTCTGAGTTTGCTGCTCGCTCTGGCATTGCATTAGTGCTCACACACAGAACCTCTCTCGTATGACACACGGGAGTGTAAGGAAAAGGAAGAAATTGGAGTTGAATGAATGAAATGGTTTGGCAAACGGTTGATTAAGCAGTGTAAACAGAAATTAGCATTTTATTGCCTTATCCAAGCAGAAAGCAAAGCAAAACGCTACTGATCATCATGATATGATGACAGCGGAACATTTTATTTGACCCTTTTGTCTCGCTCTCTCGATAAACTGCCCTTGAGACACAAGAGTTGAATTAAAAGGAGACTGCCCTTTGATGTCTCCTAACTCAATATTTGGGAATACACATCAACTCCACACAAGTCACGTTCTACTATGTATTTACCTCTAATATTATTTTTTCTTCTCCTTACTGTCATTATTTCATTGTGTTTGGTGGCGCACTACTTTCCAACTGCCATTATTGCATTTTCTTCATTTGTTTAACAGTTTTCACTCGCTATCACAAATTGAAATAAANTATTTCATTGTGTTTGGTGGCGCACTACTTTCCAACTGCCATTATTGCATTTTCTTCATTTGTTTAACAGTTTTCACTCGCTATCACAAATTGAAATAAAAGCCTTTTGTTCCTTCTTACGACATGTCATTCTCCTCTTTAACTCTTCTTTTTAACAATTTAATTTCAACGGTTATTATTAATTTTCAACGAGAGAGA
Source organism: Cyphoderus albinus (assembly GCA_021029165.1). Lineage (NCBI taxonomy): Eukaryota > Metazoa > Arthropoda > Collembola > Entomobryomorpha > Paronellidae > Cyphoderus > Cyphoderus albinus. The sequence continues at coordinate 13,390 of VYYJ01003426.1, read as the reverse complement.
ATCAAAAATGACTTGGGAGGAAGTGAATGATTAGAATTAAAAACAAGCGAATGAAGTAGGTTATAAGATGAAAAGCGAAATTTCTTTTCCGTGAACAACAAAGATGGAAAGAGGAAGGGGCTACATCAAAGATGTTTCGGAGTTTTAATAAACTTTATTTTATTCAATTTAACATTCTCTGGATAACATTTAGATTTATCTGTTGAATCTTAATAATAAAATGCGAACTCATTTTAGTTATGACATTGACTAACATGGCAAAGGTTTGTGACAAAAGTAAATGAATCATGATTACCTCAACACTATATTAACTTGAATACAATCAGCACAGAGTTCCTTAAACATAACGTGAATAACAATTACAGTGCTACAGTACTTTTTTATTTACAATTTTATTTACCTGCTAAATTTCTTATTAATACTAAATAGGAAAATTCAACTGCTGATGAATATTAAAATATGGACAAAACTAAAAATACACGGGTAAGTTTTATTATGCAATTGATTATACATACACATTTATAATTGATTTACCTAGCTAATTTTGTACAATCTGCCAACACAAGAAACGGCTTTTCCTAAATTAGTCATAATTTACGTGCTAATACAATAATATCTAATTCATTTACAAAGCAGCTACACGTAAATTTTAAAATCTTTCATGCGAGATTCTAACGTATAATAATAATAATGTAATTAATTTACCCATTTGATGTACATATGCAATATTGCGTTTAAATTAAATGAATATAAATATAGTGTCTCATTTTTACAATTTTTACCAGCACACAAAATGACAATACCTTTAATAATTTTGCAACCAATTTTACAACATTTTTAAACAACGTTCTCACATTTTCTACTAGTTGTTGTAAAGCTATAAATATAAAATCATATTTATTGAATACATTGGTAAGTTGTGGAAACAGGTTAATTTAATTAGTAGCGGTAAACTTTTCGTGTTTTGGGTCCATTTTCAAACTTTTAAATCAATTTGATCCATTAGTAACTGATTACACAGGTATCTTGATTAGACATAACATAGAATTTATGCTAATAAATATATACTAGTACTTATTTTAACGAGACCTTTTCCGGCGTTTAGTAATACTGATAATGAAACAGGACAGAGGACGACTAAAAGCGACACAATAAATTTAAGTAATTTGAATTCCTTTGGACAAAGACTCTAAATGCTCTTTAGCTTTCAGCCGAAGGGCTGCAATACTGGAAGATCGTCCAGCAACCATTTCCCCTGCTGGGGATGTGTTCCCACTACCGCTCCCACCTCCAATTAAAACAGTTCCTCCACTGCCACCGCTGCTGTTGGTACTGCTTGGAGGACTTCCTGGACTCAAGTGAGTCATCAGAGGAGTCACAGGCGATGAGATCTTGACCGGCATAGGAGGACCTGCGCCGCCTCTAGCCTCCAGTAGGGAATTATGGTGCTGCGAATGATGATGGTGATGGTGTGCAGCTGACAAGAGTGACGCTGCAGAAGTTGGTGGAGTCAGATAACTCGGGTAGCATGTCTGAGGATGAGCTAAGAATCCGGGCAGAGCATGCGAAAGTGTAGAGCCGAGAAGGGGTGACGCAGCCAACCAAGGATCCATAAGGGAGAGAGCTGCTTGATTTGAAGCGCTGAGCAGTCCGGCGGCGGCCATTGCAGCTTGATTTGCGGTACTCGTGGCTGGACCACGACCTAGAGCTGACAATGGATATTCTCCAAGACCAAGTCGAGCTGCTTCCATTTTCTCCTGCCGTCGCCACTTTGCACGTCGGTTTTGGAACCAAACCTGTTTCGAGCAAACAAGAGAAAACTCCAGTTAGATAAATGAACCAAGAAGAAAATTGAGAGAATCTTTTGTGATGACAAAACATCAACACATGAAAAACATTATCAAGGAGAAATTGTTTTTACTTATCATCTTCATTGTGACATGACAGGAGGATAGAATTGAATTTGGAGAGAGAAGATGCACATATGAGACAGGGACGACCTGCTTCACTTTCCTGCATTCGTTTCCAATAATATTTTATCATGACAATGTTAATACTCTTCCTCATCATCATAATAAAATGGATAAAACCATAACAGTATGGATGAGCACACATTTTCTTCCAGTTATGTGCTTCAACTTTCTCCTGGCAAAGTCTTTCACTTAAGGGTAAACTGTTCTATGTTCTATGATTCATGTAATCCATATAGAATAACAGGGAACATAGCGGCTGAAAGTTACGGAAACGGTTTTCTTCTTACAACGATTTCATAAATGCGACATGACTAAAACACACATTGCACACATGCTGTGTGACAGCATAAACCAGAAGCAGGGAGAAAAAGGAAAACTCACAAGACAAAAATGATGTGTCAATAAACGTTATACACTTTTTATCATCTCATCATCGACGTTCGTTGGGCGTGATGATGATGATGGCTTTCAGTTATTGTCATCATAATGTGCCTTTATCGGTGAACAAGGACAAGGAAAGTTATTAGATTTTCTTCAATTTTCTGCTCAAGAAGAAAAGGAAAAAAATGAAAAGGAAAAAAAGAATATATATTTTTTTCGAACAAAAAAGGAGAGAAACATTTACCATCGTACTTAGGGACAAAGACAAAGTGCCAAATTGTATCAGGATCAGGAATAAAAAGGAGCAATATTGGGGTACACCGTGTTAGTCGTTACTCCCCAGGATACAGAGTAAGAACTGAACGTGAAAGTAGGAAGCGCATCCACTTACGATATCCTGGACACATTTATATATTTCTAGGAGCACAAACGAACCAACGAGAGAAATGATGAGGTTGATTGATGATATTTTTTTATCTTATTACTGAGTCCTCCGAATCCGATAAAAGAAATAATATTTGACGAGGCAATGATCGTAATAAGGCAACGTTTAATGTTTCTAATGCAATAATGTCCATGTTCAGTTTCGTAATGGTTGTGTATTAACGATAACGAATTTAATTATCTTGTTTTGTTTTGCACAATCGAAAGGAAATCGACAAAAGAATGGAAAAACTGTCATTATCTTGTGAGATTCGACAGTATAATCGAACTCAATTACCTTTTATGCTTAATATTCTTTAATTTACCTAGTGGACCAGACCTGGCCAGCCTCCCTAAATATACTTTTTAACTGACTCGCAAGAAAAGCAATATTTTTTCCGCTGAGTTTGCAATTTCATTGGGATTTTACTTGCTAAAAGTTTATTGATTCCAATGAATGGATTCCCAGCGTACTTGTCAGGAACAAACTTTATGCCGGAAAAATGTTCTCATTGTTAAGAATTCCTAGCCGGACAGGTCTTTCATAGGCGAGGCGATGTTTTTATTTGGACCATGGGCAGCCAATCTGTGCATTATTTAGCTCAATTGAATATAGATCCCCTCCGGAGACTCATTTTTTCCTCAGCGTTCTCTGGTAACACTCCATTAGATTAAATGTCCTCTCTCGCAATTTATAAATCACTGACTAACCAAACCAATCCAAAGTCCAATTGTCCGCCAATGACGCTAGAAACTTTCTGCTTCTCGATACAGAATACAGAATAAGTGAAAAGCTCTTACAGCGGTATCACGGCCGTCGGGAGGGGAAAGGAGAAAAGTGAAAAAATGAAATAAACCAACTTTACTTATGCCAGCTCTTCCGGTCTATTTTCTCCAGTCAAAAGCAAGCCACCAAGGAAATCATTCCTCAATGGAAACTTAATTGCAGTGTATTGTGTCCTCAATAAAGACCTAACTCATTTCATCAGAAGCCGCGCAAATACATAAGTGTCGAGCTAAAAAATACTAAAAACCGAGCAGGGAAAAAGTATAGTGGGACACAGATTAAATTTAAAACTTAAATGGAAGAAAAAGGGAAAATTTTCTTTTTTCCACAAAATAAAAAATCTCCCACATCATCATCATCGTGTCGTCGTCATCAACTCATCTAATCTCCGTTTTCTCTTTCTTCCACTTTTCCTTGCCACACGAAATGGCAAAAAATGTAAATCACCTTCACCAACCTTTATCCATAATACATGACGAAAAGAATCAAGGAGGAAGGAAAATCTTTTTTACATTTTTAACAGGAAAACCCAAGTATGTAGTTTATTATGGAAGCAGAAAAGAAAGTTTGGAGAAAAAGAGTTTAATAATGGCATACAGAAGATTTTTTCCCACGAAAAAACTGATAACAAGCTGAATGTAAGTTTTGTGGGCAATTCAAGCAACTTTTTACTGGATACACAAAAATTTTCTCTTTTCGAAAGAACTTCTTGATTTGAAAAGTGCAAAGGGAAAATGTATTCATTCTCGAGGAAATTTGACATGGTGAGTTAAAGTGCTGAATAGAGAGGCAAAACTGCTTTTAATCTGGAAAAAGCAAGTCAATTAAATCGTACAAGCGTAGTAATGCTAATAAAATTCCTTTAACATTAATTAGCAGTTTTCTATATTAAAGCGTACATTCACCAAGAATTTATATGCGCGGTGTATTTTCATAATCAAATGTTTCCCCAATTAAAAAAGTATCCCACTTTCTGGATGCATTTTTATACAATTTCTAATTACTATCATTAATATGCCAAGCGCGTTTATTTAGGTTATATAAAAAACTTGATTAGCAGTTTAGCAGTATCGGGTGATGTAGGCACCTTTCTTTTAATACATACTGATTATGATGATGAAGAGTCTCATTACTGAAACACTTATTTTATTCATTGAAATTAAATGCTCTTTTCAAGATTTTTTTCGTCTGCCCTTCCCTCGCCATGTGGGCGTGAAACTCTTTAAAGTAAATGGCAATAATGACAGAGCCGCACATCAAACGAAGTAGGAAAACAAGTTTTTCTTAAATAATAAATAATGATGGCGAGAGGATAAATTTTTTATGTTATAATTAGCTAATTGCCTTAGAAGAATTCAATTGCGAGGATTAAAAATGATTGTCTTCATTAATCCTTTTATATCCAGCCGTCCTCCTTGCAAGATTCTCATTATTGCATTACAACAACAAAGTTTTGCAGGCAATTATTTTTCAAGACGATATTTTATATTTACTCATATCACATCGTATTTTTCTCTTTGTGCATTTTCAGACTAACCTGCATTAAAAGTATAACAAAAGCAACTACTGCAAAGTAAAATAAAATGATGATGAGGTGTCAGCTGTCTGTCAGTTATGAACAAGATTTCCTTGTAAATTTGTACTTCTTTAATAATAATCATAATATCTAATCATAATTCCATTTACACGTGAAGGAGTTCTCTCTCCTCTTCCTTCTCAAACAAATGCCAAGAGCGTAACTGAAAGAATTTTACAAAGACGGGGTAAGACAAGAGCACGCATTTTGATAGGGATAGACGAGTAGCAAGAAGGAAAAATCGTAATTTCTCAAATTACTTAACACCAACTACCGGCCTGGAGGGTAGCACAAGAAGAACAGAAGGGTTACGAGAATTTTATTTATTTAATCGTTTGTTTCACATCTCTTAGGAGAAATAATGCCCTTTTATTGTATTGTTTGATTTTGTTTGCTGTTTCGTGTGCATCTTCTAGCGATCATAAATTCTGACACGATCAAGACAAGTAGTGCCTTTTTATTTTTTTTATAGCCACCCACGTTCAACGCGAGGTAAGGAAGATGCTGCGTCTGCTTACTGACCTAAACATTTTCTTTTCATAATTTAATAAAATTATAAGGAAAGAAAGAGTTTTCATTTTATAATTTTCAAGCTTCCTCAGCAGCATTTAGAGATGGGATAAATCAATCAGCATTTTAAACAATATACATTATCGGTAAATCTTTTCATTGTTGAGAATTTAAGGAGGTAGAGCACAAAAGAGCCGCAAACATTATTCGAATTGGAGTGAATTCAACTGATTTCAAGTAATTTTTCAAAGGAAATTCACGTAACCAGTCATGTTGACTGGACTCGTGAAAGAATGGAATGTATGAAAAGGTTTGGAAGGAAGAGAAACGAGCAGCAATTTGTCTGTTTGTTGCCGTAATATTTTTATGGTCAGTTTTGAGTTCATTCAATTCCTCCTTTCTTTTCGATTTTGATTAGATTTACATTTGCTTACTTTCCACATTTGGAAGAAAAAGGAAACCGATTTTTACTGGCAACGTGATCGACCTAGGAGCATTTTTCTCCCATTTTCTCTTTATTTTGTAATGGAAATTCAATCAAAATCAATTCTTCCGACACAGTTTTTTCAATTTATTTCAGCCACACAGAAGACTCATTCTTTTATAAAATGTGCTCTTTTTGTACACCACCATTACAAACGAGTAGATAAATTGTCCTCTTTATATTTCGTTTTCTCCGTACTCAAATTCTCCTCCGTTGATTTCCAGTTAATGCCAGAGATTAAAAAGCCGTTCGTTTTGTCTTTCCCTTTTTTCTCCCCATTGGCTACAGTTTACTTACAAATCGTTTGCCTGGTCGTCCAAAGATAAAAAGGGAAAATGCTTGATTTGAATATAGATTGACTGAATTTGACTTGGTGGGAGGTTTTTGATTTTCAAAAATTCAATTTCCGATTCCCATTTTTTCTCATCTTTATACTACTCCACTCCACAAGCAAAACGCAAGCTAGAATCATCGCAAAATCCGAATCAACTACTATACACAGAAGAAATAACAAGTTCCAAATTTCATCATCATCGTCATCAAATAAATTTTTCTCCTTTTAGCAAATAAGAAAAAATCCCCACTTTGCTTCGCTGCAATGACATACATGCATGGACTTGATGGTGGTGAGTATAAACGAAAAGCTGAATGCCAAATCGGATTGTCTTCTTTTTTCCATGATTGATCCCATAAATTGAGTTATAATCAGTTTAAATTACCTTTTTCTACACAATTCTCATCATGTACATTTCAGTTACAAGCACAGACTATCACTGCTTGCTTAGCCGGCGTAAAAAGTAAGAAAAACAAACAGGAAAATGTAACAAATGCAATAATATGTCAATCCGATTTCATCATACACGACGGAAGTGCCAAATTTTATTTTACTTATGCGTACCCTGCCCTGCCTACACACAACTCGGTGAATGCCTGCATTGATGAACACTTTTTGAAGAATCGATCCAATTTTTCATCCTTTGCCTTTGTTTGTTTTGTGATCCTTTTTTAGAAAGGCATCCCCGTTGCAGCCATTATTACTCCGATGAATCATATCTTCAAATCGATCTTAAGCCTATTTATCTTCTGGCACTGGTTTACTGACACTGCAGATGCCATCTACTTTCATTGTGCAGTCGGTATTACAAAGTCTTATCGTTTATTCATTATCAGCATGATCAGTAATACCGTTACACAAACTAAATCTATTACTGGAGCAATCAGTACAAGGAGAAATGAAAAGATTTTTATTTAGTGGTGCAGTATTTTTGTCACAGAACGCTTCCCATTCCTAAGTCAGCAATTTAAATTTCATTACATTACACATAGATTTACTAGCTACAACTCAATGATAGCCCACTAAACAATTACAAGAGGAACTTTGTGTAATTGAGAAACATATGGATATTATTGGGGTACAGCTGGAAGTTTCGTCGACAAAAGGAAAGAGATATTTTCATTAATCATTGTGAATGAAATGAAAGGGTTTCTTCACTCCACTTCACTTTCCTATGCTTTTCGGTCGCCGTGTGGGAGTGGCAAAATACAAACAATCGATCATTTTCATATCTCTCTCAATGTTAAGATCAAATTATCGTTTACAACCAAAACTATTGAGATTACATTAAGCACTGTAAAAGTTTTTTATCGTTGTGTCAGGAAAGTAACAAATTTTTAATTTGAAACGTGAGCGGACACCTTTGCCTACTCAAAAATGTGTATAAAATAAAAATGTCAATTGTCAACTACTCTTGAGTGAAAGGAGCTTAAGCCCACTTTTTAGTTGGTAACAAAGATTGGTATCACAATTCATGTTCATATCGATGCGTAAGTACTCTTGTATCTTCCATAAAATGTTGATGCAATCTTTCAAAGCGTAATCTGAAATCCCACGCAAGAATTTATCGTGAAAAGAAAACTTGTTCGTTGACAGTGTGATCAAGTTTATTAAGTTATGTAACATTAGGCATCCATTGTAAACAAGCGTTGCATGAGTAAAAGGATCGGTTCTTCTGAATGAGAGTGCCCCATGGAACATCCATGCTATCGCCTGTCAAGAAAATGCCAAAGTAAAGGACACCCACTTGATATTTGAAAAGGCATAATATCCGCTCAAGTACGTTTCGAGGCTCACTTTTTATCCTTTCTTCTCCAAGACTTCGTCTTCGCCAACTTTTTAAACACTAAAGCTGCATCGTAGGTGTCAAACTAGTCAGCTGTCGCATCTAGTCTTGCGATCTGCATCCATGATGCATTTTCTGATAGGGGTTGAGTCAAGCGGAATAAAATGTCACATTTTCACCATTACATTTCATTACACGCATTGCTCAACAACGACAAAAGAGAATTTACTTAGGTGCTTTTTACGTTATATGAAATCAAGTAAAAACTCGCTAATAAGAATAAGTGAACAAAATGACGGTGATTATTATCATGGAATGAAAAAAGTTTAATTTGCTTTAACAAAAGGACGGCTCGACCACGCTAAATGGATACGTGATTCGACAGTCCATTATTGAGATATTTTGTCGTTTTTTAAACAAATAAACTGTACAGAGCGAGTATAGAGTGACATGCCATTGAGAGCTGTTGCACTTAGGAAAAGGACGACCGCTGATCTGGCAACAAAAGCCCTCTACTAAAGATCAATAATCCATTCCATTATGGGACTAATTGAAACCTGTCTAGTTTTATCAGAAAGTTTCATCTGCAAATTGCTGACCACGTAAGATTTATGAATGTATGCTGGCGGCTGTAGCATGCAAGTCTGCACTGTACTGTGTAACACTCGATACTCTACAATCTTTAATTTTGCCTTTGAAGAAAATAATTGATGTCTTGGTTCTCATATGCGTTTCTTTGCCTCCATCCCGCTTCCAGAGTTCTCTGCACATTCTGCAGGCGAGCGCAGTACTAATGCATCCAACAAAAAATATATCACATCACTCACACCCAGGTATGAAAAATAAGTACACGTAAAGTAATTTGTCTAAATTGTTTTTTATCCTGCTGACTTGATTACATTAACACTCATGATGTGCAAGTAAAGAATAATAAAAGTAATAATAATATGGTGCGAGTGAAGCTAATTGAGATGTAATGTAGGTAATAATAAAATGTTCGGATAACTATGTACTTTGTACATTAGATATTTGAGTTATAAGCTTTTCAATTCAGCTCTTTAAAAATTTAACAATGGCGATAAAGGGAGATGGACATTTTGACCTTTCTTAATGCAAGATGTCGAGTAACTTTTAGTAGTTTGAAGTTGTTACTCCTGTCTTGCTGTCAAAATTATATTTTTCCTTTTGCAAGTAAAGAATAATAAAAGTAATAATAATATGGTGCGAGTGAAGCTAATTGAGATGTAATGTAGGTAATAATAAAATGTTCGGATAACTATGTACTTATGTTATGTACATTAGATATTTGAGTTATAAGCTTTTCGATTCAGCTCTTTAAAAATTTAACAATGGCAATAAAGGAGATGAACATTTTGACCTTTCTTAATGCAAGATGTCGAGTAACTTTTAGTAGTTTGAAGTTGTTACTCCTGTCTTGCTGTCAAAATTATATTTTTCCTTTTTAATCAGATCAGTTTCAGAATGCCCCGCTACTACGAGACCAGACTCTATCCTGTTTCCTGTTCTGTATCTCTCAGGACTTGTAACTTTCTTGAGCTATTGTTGTAAAAATGGATGCATCAATCACAGTTCATTGTGTAAAGGGCAATCTCACGTTATTTCTTTTCTTTCAATTCCCTTGTGTCTTGAGGCACCAAATTGATAACTTGATAAGTATCTTAATGTACTAATCGAAAAATAATCTTGAGCTGCCACAACATTTACAAAGCACACATCACACAATTTTTTTTAATGATTTTAACATAAAATGAAAATCAAGTCATTGAATCATTTTCATGTCAATTTTACGTTGTGCTGTTGCGTCAGATCAGAATCATTTGTAGGCTAATCGATAATCGGTGCCCACTTAATTTTTGCCTTGATTGTGTCCCGCGCGTACTCCTAATGCTTTCATTTATTGAGACGTAAACTTTTCAAAGATTATGTACACTTTAACAATGCGTGATGGCATTTTTACTCCCGTTAAAAAAGAAAATTATTAGATCATCCATCCATTATTCCCCGATTCAGTCTTTTAGAGTCTTTTTTATGTGCTACGCGATGCGATTTCCTCCTTTTTATCTCGAAAAAAAAAAATTGCCATCGTCCCATCAAGCAATTTTCCCTTTCTTTTCATCATTTTCTTAAATCACTAAATCAGTTTAACCAGGTGCACTTAAGGAAAGATTGTGGCGGTGCACGTACACAACTCAAAAACGTACGAGAGTACGAGAGCATAGGAGCAAGTAAATAATGGGTGGTGCTACTTAACGGCACATCACATCATAATCATCAGCATCGCCATCATCCTTTGAGTCCGTCGCTGTGTATTCGATTTTAATGGATTCCATTATCAACAAAATATCAGCTCCACTACTACAATAACGGAAGATGATCTCTTGATAAAGAAGAGCAAGAGCAGAGTGAGGTGTGAGCTGTGTGGTAGTGAATAATGTGGTAAATTACATCTTGTTACAAAAAGTAATAAAAAATAAATGTACGAAGATAGCCGGCAGCAAGGTAGAAAGTGTGACATAAACGGTAGTAACTACATTATTACTTGATGATGGTTACAAAGTGGCTACTGTATTGCTACCGTCCATCCATAGAACCACGCAGCCACGAATCGTTCACAAAGTAAAATAATAATAACCATGTTCAAAGGTGCAATGACTTCCTCTTACGGTCTGAACTTCTCAATTAAACTGCAATTTATCAAAATGATTTCATTAACTGTTCTTGATTGGACGTTAATTGTTGACGATGGTCGATGATTGTGTTGTTGTTTTTTCCCTGAGCGCAAAAGTTAATAAAAATAAATTAATTAACAACGTTTTCTCAACCATGCAAGAGAAAAAAAGTAATGTCTTATTCTTCTGTGTCTTACACATTATTGACTTTGTCTAATGGCTTTTGTACAACAATCCTTAAAAGGAAAATCCTACTGAGTTCTTATTTTATCCTTTGTAAATTAAACTTATCTCGGCGAATATAAACTGAACCGAAGCTGATTTTTTTTAAATGTGGGATATTCAGGTTAATAACAATATTACAGATATTCTGGGAAGGTAAAATTCCACGTGTTCATAACAAATTAAAGCGAATTACATCCTTCCTCGGGTTTTAAGAATGAGAATTAGGGTTACATAAAAAGGGAGGAAACCCTTTCATACATTACTTTACGAGGTGGCTAAGTAAAAAGTTTACGGGGTGGCAGACATTTATAAATAGACTAATTCTAGATGGATCGTTTCATTCTATTACTCTCAATTGAAAGCACGCAGTTCTAGTTTTATCCAAAGACCGACCGACAATAGGATCTTTAAGAAGACAAAAAGTCCAGCCTTTCCATTTATATTTTTTATTTGATTTTTTTAGATTCTTCACTTTGATTATTGTGTAAAAGGCAGAGAAAGAGAGGAGTAGAGCGGAACCCTTTAATTATTGCCGATTAGGGCAATTAGTAAAGGTAAAAGGGGTATCAAAAGGGTAAAACGAATTCGCTGGTTAATCTTCATTGACTGTAAAAACAAGATGAATTGCTGTTTTATGAATTCTATCATTTTACATTTTCATGCTACACTGAAGGCTTTTAAAATTCTAAATCAAACCATTTTTCTCTACACATCGTTTGTGAATAAACACATTCAGTACAATAAGCGGCGCTATCATCAACAATTTAATTAACAAGCTTTGAAAACTCGGTCTCGAACAGCCGTTGGGAAAAATGACGGATGAATGTCCCCGAGGCAATCAAAATTAAAAATCAATCTAACACTAAGACTAATGGCTTTCGTACCTTACAAAGTGCATCTGATAAACGACACACAGAGTGGATTTCTATTCTGTACAATACTGCTGTAAGACTGCTGCTGCTCCGGACTGTACGCCTAATCAAATGAACGAATGGAAAAATAACAAAACAAAACAAAACAATTCTTTTATAACCCCCAATAATACTGATGAAAATCTCACTTTGGTTCGGCACAACAGAAATTTAACAAAAAGGATATATAGCGTTACACGATTAGAGTTGCATTTCCATACATTTATATACTACAATATGTTTAAGTTTACATATATACATACAATGGAAAATAATACCGGCCCCGATGTAAACGAGCGATAGCCTCCAGCTAACGACCAAAACTATTTACATTTGCCACATAAAATACAAGGCGGAAAATATGCATACGTGACGCGGCTGGCTGTACTACATTTTATATACTAGCCACTTTCTTTATAGGGACACACAATATTTCTATTAGCGTCACGAAAAGCAAATTATTATGGGATGCCTACTTTATCGTTATCGTTATCATTGCCATCATCGTCACAAAAATTATACGTGTGTATAAGTAAACCTAATCGGAAATGTACATTACTTTTTAATAGATTTTGAATTACACAGTGTGTTCGTGTCCCAGTAAATAAAACCGTCCTGGCCCGTCATCGTCAACCCAGAAAGTTTTTATTCATTAACTACTTGTTAGTAGGCCTTGAGCAATATTTTTACATACTACAGTGCTACTAATAGGGGAAATCAGTAGAGAAAACAGACTGAGCGCAAAAAAGAAAGCAACCAGTCAACCGTAAAATGACAAGTCGATTACAATAGAAGGACTGGCTTAAATGTAATAAAAGAATGGTAATATAAATGAACTAAAACGGTCGCTGTATTACTATTACGTATTATGCAGCTTGTTGCACGAGTGGATGCACTCATGAATCACAGGGCTATTTTTGACACTCTTGAAAACCTTTCTGCTAGCTAATGTTTGCTACAGGCTAATTAAAAAAGAATTAAATCAAAATTTGCATGCCTTTTGATTATCCTTATTTATGACTGTATTGCACTGCACCGGCTTTTGTGGGACAATGATATTCAATTGCGCTAATTAAATAGCCATTCTTACGCAACACAAAAGAGTGCTCCTGATTGTCGGTGCTACTAAAATGCGTTTTTAAGTATGAAGTAATGGTTCAATACAATGGTGCTGAACTGAGTTTCTCAGTTCTCATTCGGTCAATGCAGACAAGTGGCACGATACCTTGTCCATTGTTCACTGCCTCTCTTTCAAGCGCTTTTCAAAGCATTTTCGGCAGATAAGTAATCACAAGGCGACAAAAGCTGGA
>VYYJ01003425.1:0-16671 GCA_021029165.1 Cyphoderus albinus | reverse complement strand
TTTTCTAGTGATTTCTTCACTTATTGTAATTCTTAAGAGCAAATTATGTAAATGACAAATCTTGTTCCTTTCACCCTGCAATAATAATAACAATAATGGCCGAGTAATGCAAGAACAAACACAAATAACAAAGCAGAAATTTAGATACGGGAATTCTAAATGCTTTACTATGCTAATGACTTGTGCAGTATTCAGAAAAAAACGAAAAACAGTGTAACACTTGTCTTCTCCGATAAGCTAAAAGTAAAAGCTTGAAAAAAGGTACATTCACTTGGTTCGTTTGAAAACCTAAATAATGGTTACATAGTACTTTTGGACAAATTGCATTTTATTCCGATTAGTCACTAAATACAAGTAAGGATAATTATCAAATTATTGTAGTCTTGTGGTTTATTTTCATGTATTTGTTTTATGAATATGCGTGCAAAATTACTTTCTAATTATAGGGATGGGAAAAACTGGATGATACGTTCAGAAATAATTTACAATACTGCTATTTCAAATTTGGCAGACTATTAAACAAAATAATGCGATTGAATTGAAGAATTATAAACATTTTGACCACTTTACGTTACGCATCGCTGTTTTGCACTGCATGCTGATGCCTAAATGATTACTATACTCTTGATTAAATACAAACAAAACAAAAAAATATGTTTCCTAATGCCACTACTATCATATTACCATACTACATAGTAGGGTGTGGTAGTTTCATTTTGTAGCGTAAAGCATGATTTGATTTCTACATTTCTACACGCAACGACGCAACATCAACATCACAAAAAAATCATTTAGAAATTGGCTATTTCCATTTGTGTCAGTTCTTACTTTCTCCGTTGTATGTCTTACAATTTCCACTCAGCAGCGTATTGATTTCCTTGTGTAAGCTTTCCAATTCCCCCTGAAAAGGAGGAAGAATCTAATTGAATCCGAATTTGTAATCCCTAAGGATTATTTACTAGCCGTATCCTAATGGATGAGCATCATGCAGCTGGAGAAGAAAGCATAATGTATGTGTGTATAACGAAACGCAGAATGAGGAGCCGCAGAATGCATTCAATGAAGTCAAGACGAAATAAATGTCTGTTGTTTCATTCTATCGTTTCGGTTACCTAATACGAGGTGGACACAATGGATCAGAGCATTACAAAGGCTTTAGATTATTTCCAGCCTTTGCCTTTTATTTGCTTTGGGGGTGTTCCAAACAAACATTTACGAAACTTTTCCATTTGGGTAGAGCAAACAGAAAATGCAATTTCCCTGTTCGACTCAATTAAGGATATCCTGGAAGCAGGCTTTTCTCGCGGAAGTTGCATTCATGAAAGAAAATTGACTCTGCTCTAATATTTACTAGATAAAGTAAACTCAAATTATAAGACTTTTGTCTTGTCACCAGAACTTCTTAAAATAAAATTTACTTCATCTCTATTTCCTCTAAAATATTAGCAGGTCTTAGCTACTGGCTCATGCCCAACAATTTAGAAACTGAAGCGGAACCTGAAACTAATCGTAATGTAAGTATAGCATGAGGAGAAAGTTTAATACTGATTTTCTTTAGAATTTGAAATTAATTGTGTAATACCTTAATTATAATTTCTTGTGAAACAGTTTTTAGACCAATCTTTCGTTTAGACATCCGCCAAATGTCCTTTGTTACTGTGTAAAATCCGCAGGATTAAACTTTTGTAAATTTTTAGCCCTCTATCCTTTCTCTTTGGCATTTTCACAATATTTGGATTTCTCGTATCCGCCAAATGTCCTTTGTTACTGTGTAAAATCCGCAGGATTAAACTTTTGTAAATTTTTAGCCCTCTATCCTTTCTCTTTGGCATTTTCACAATATTTGGATTTCTCAAAACGGAGAAAAGCATTCAGAGTAGAGTGTATTCAGAGTTTAGGTTGGTAGCTGAAAATAGGAGGTACACTTTCTTACGAAAACTCACAATTCACCAAAGCGGCTTTCAGAATTTGGTGAGGTTTATAGTACAACCAGTCCACCTTCACAAGGCTTGTAGAATTTCTTTTCACCAAAGCTGCTTTCAGAATTTGGTGAGGTTTATAGTACAACCAGTCCACCTTCAAAAGGGGAAAGCTTGTAGAATTTCTTGCAGCTCCCACAGAGATCGCTTTAGTCTTCAATAAAGAAAAACGATGAAGCAAGTAAATAAACTACCTACTGCAGTATAGATCTTACAAAGCTAGTTTTGTCGTTTGTTTGTTTCGGCAATCACTATGATAGATGTCTTGAATCACAGTCGCAGTGCCTCGATTAAAATTTTCTGGTCATTTAAGTATTATCTGCTCGCAAAAATTCTTCTCTAGTAAATTGGAAAAACAATTTATGTTTAATTATTTATAAGCCTCAATTTTACTACAATAATCTAGTGACATGAACTGCATTTACAAGACCTGCAATTTTAAAGGATGTTAAAATATTAAGTAGATCAGATGTAGGAAGGTAGCGGTACAAAAGCTAACTAATAAAGATTTTTTTACTAAATGCTTTTATAAATGTATTATTCTCAATTGCTATTCGAGACTTATGGCCTTATCTTCGATTGTGCCAATTTAAATATGATTTGAAAATAGTGGTTGCCGGTTGCAGAATTTAAATTGCCGAAGTATAAATGAATAAAGTACAAAAATACATTAGCATTAACATGCTTCGGTGAACTCAATGAGCTTAGACAACGACACGCATCTGAAAATGATCTGTGAAAATTAACCAACATTTAACCTTAGAATATTTAGCTTACTGAGTATGTAAAACAATTTTAAAGGTAGAAAATTTAAATATTCTTGTTGTTCTAATTTCATCAATCCACCAACAGATCAAATATAATTTAGGTTTGGTGTAGTTTATATTAATTATCCGGCTATAAAACTGCTTACACAGATTATTCATGTGCTTTCATTAGGGAAATATTTTAAAATACGGAATAGTTCTCCTCTCTTTTTATTTAATTTTACTATTTTATTGCAAAAATAGTATGTAATTGAATATTAACACTTGAAATGTTTCACATAGCACTCGTTCTTCCAATTTCTAGAATAATGGATGGGAAGGGGGATAACAGCCGTGTTAATACAAAATGTCTTGGAGCAAGTTTTTTTTGCTGTTTTTAAATCCTTTGGAATAAAAGCGAAATACACAAGAATATTGAGTGAGCAAGTAAAGCATCCAATGTAACAATGTGAACAACCTAATAGGTCTAGGCAGCCACGGCCATGGTCTTTCGATGAAGTAAAAGGTACGCAACTAAACGAAATTGTGTGCCGTCATGAGTAAAATGGTGTGCTTTTTATCAAACAAAAAAACTCGTCTCTGAGTTCTTTATCTTCTGTCCTCTTCACAGACTTTTGAACAAACTGAGAAGGTCTGCATGAGTTGGGATCCACTAACGGATGATACAACTTTCAGTATATTTGTCTGTCCACCTCTCGTTTTCAACAGCCAGTCATTCAACATTTTTTGTTGTAACGCCTGAGGGAGTTATTTTTGGCTAAGACTTACCTCGGTTTTATCTATGCTGAACAAGAAAAATAGGAGCACAGAAACAAGACAGTTGTGTAAAATGATATTGAAAATAAACTTTGTCTGTAAATTAAACAGTCGTTTTTATACTTCAAGATCAATCAATCTGTGATTATTAAAGAAGCACGGAACAGTAATTTTCATTAATCTGTAAGAACAAACTTTTGTTCATACAAATATTCAACTGGTGAATAATTTTAGAACTTTAGTTTAGAACTGTACAACTTTAATCTGAAACATCCGATTTCCAATTTTAATTATTTACAATTGCACAAGTAATTTTTGACACTTTATAATAAACTCTTATCATAACACGATCGTAATCATTATCGCCCCTTTGTAAAGTTTATAACGAGCATAGGTGTAGGTAATAATAGTAAAATACATACAAATGGTATAAATAATCATAGCATCATCATTAAATTCATACATTGCGGTTGATAACAGGCATAAAGGCAGTATAAAATCTCTTGCATTCAGAAAAAAAGCAACTTTAGTATCCTTTTACAAAGTAATTTACTCCCCTTAAAAACCACCATAAACTATCATTTTACAACAATATTATTATTCTTTCATTATTCTTTTTTGTAAACAGTATTTTCTTTTTATGAATATTATAAATCCTCAAAACTCACCTCATAAACAAGGTAACCCCCGGTTAAAGAACAACCTATAAAATAAAATTTTATATACACACTTCTTACTTGACTTTAATGTGTACTTTGTGAGTATTATTGTTATAGACTATAATATAATACGCTTTACTATACAGCATGAAATCGATGTAGCAAGATATGAACCTACCTCCTCTAATATGTATTGCACGTCGGCAAAACTTGTCTGCAAATGAATGGCGAAGAGGAAAATACAAGTTCACGTTCCCACTTATCATCAAGTTAAGCGGCAATGAAATGGTAGTACTTACAGCGTAACACTACAAAGAGCATAAAATTATATTGATTATTATTACTATTATTGGGACAATGAAAATAATAAAATGCTCATTGAAATAGGAGTGTTGAAAGCACCGATATCTTTCAGCTAGTCCTCGTCTTACTGGTTTGTGGAAATAGTCTTTGCACTAGTGCACTGTGTAGAAAAGATTACGCCGTATTATGTCGTAGGCTTTTCTCTGATATACTTATAGTCAACGACTGGCATTCTTCCCCTATAGCCAATAAAGTAATAGCTTTTAACCGGGTTTGTAAGTAGATGGGAAGTGGCTAAGGAGTCTTCATGACTGAGTTTGATCTGATGTTTTCTTCATTTGTAGTGTTTGTAATACTACTGTAGATTGTAGATGTGTGAGCTTAATAAGCTTTTCGGAGATGTACAGTAGCAGATATGTATGGACGTTCACGATGAATGATAGTCTAGTGATAATGTTTCGCATTGAACACAATAATTGTGGCGTTACTAAAATAATAAATACCGGACAAAATGTCTTTCGTCTAATAGAAATATTAAAGAATGGCTTTTATCTAGTTCAAATTAAATCAAAGTAATTCGCACATTGCACATTGCCGACAACTGATTTATTAACAAAAAATGAAGTGCATAATAATTATGTGCTGAAATAATTCTTATTAACAATCTTATATCTATACCAAAAGTAAACTTTCCAGCAGAGAAGAAAACTGGAATTACGTATTCAGATTTATCTTTTATCAAAGAATTTAGTGTTTTTAATATAAATAGTTAAAATAGTTTTAGTACTATGTGGATTAAATTCTAAAGCACTGTTTAAGTTAAAAGAACATTTGAATTCTTCTTATAAATTGCCCTAATAAATATAATACTTACTAAACACTTCCAAGTTATCGAGAAGCGTCGATCACTTAGCTGTGGCTTTGATGAAATCCGTAAAGTAAAAATAATCAAATTAAAATATACTGAGTCTTGGTACTAATAGAACATACAACGTTGCTTTCGTATAAAAATAAAACCTGTACTAAATTATTTACGCAATAAAGGCAATTTTAAGTTTTATTTCTATTACACTAAAACATACTCCAAACTAAAAAGCTACAATAGGGTACTGGCTATGACAATAATAAATTGCATTGCATGTTTTTCCAAATCTCTCTCGTGCTAAATTTTCTGCTTTTAGTCAAAGTTCAACCGAGACTAAATGATTTTGAAAATCTGAAATGGCATATAAAATTGTAATAACCTCCCGAAAACATTTTTGCGATATTTGTGGTTAGTGTGGTTTTCTTTACCTTTCTCCACGAATAGCATCATTTCCAGGAATTTAAATGTCAAGAATATAATTTTTTTATAAAGAAAACCGATTGAGCAATGATTCAAATGATATCACTCATGAGTCATAAGTAAATTGATCCTACGCCTCAAAGAGCTCAGAAATCCTGAGTCAGGTTTGAGAATTGAGATAGGATGGAGGATTTTCCTATGCTCATATTTTACATATGTAATTGAAAAGTGAACGATGTACAATACCTATGCACATATATGCATGTATACATATAAATTCAAGGTTTGGTTTGAAGCCTGTGGCAATCGCAATGTAGAGCTCTTTTTCGTTATCGAGGTATTTTTTTGCCACAAATTTGCATTGATTTGGTTAAATATTTGAAAATCTAACAACGTTCTCTAACAAAGAGGTGGATGTCTTACATGCATAAATGGATTCAATAATCCAAGATCTTCAGAGTCCACCGCGATCCTAACTCTCCTCAATCGCTGATCACGATTTTAATGACGTATTCTGTCTAACTCAATTTAAAAAAAAATATTCATTCCTAATTTCTTGTCTTTTATAAACAATTGAATTTATCGTGTTGTATTTATCGTAAGAAGGCTGATATAAAAATTCTACCTCACAAATAGCCAACCATTCAAGATTTTTTTTTAGTTTCCTGATGGAACGATGTAGTGAAGTTCAGAAAAGACCAAGTTAAGTTAAGCGTAAGGAGTATTGATAAAAAGAAAACCAGCAGGCTCTGAATCAAGTAAATATGTAGCAAATCCCTTCTTAAATTCAAAAACGTAAGCAGTCCTTTTACTCTAAAATAGTTCTACTCTTCAGCAACAGCAACAGCATGATAATGGTCACACAAGTAATAATCCGGTGTACTTACAAGAATATAATAGCAAAAAACTATGATAAAAGTAAATTATTGTCTAGAAATGAAACCGAATAAGAGAAGGAAACAACTCTGGCCTTATAGATGAGCCATATCTACCATTACTTGATCCATGTAGGCTACATATGTAGCTATTGAACATCATCTTTTTTACAAGAAATAAAATAAGTAACATGCAATAGCCCAGAGCGCTTAATATTTTACTAGATGATGTGAGCGAAGGAGAATAAAAGGAGCGTGCGTGGAGGTAGAAAGAAAATATACATTAATACAATAAAATATATTAAACGAATTTATGTATGTGTATATGTATAGAATAAAGTTTCTGTATGTACTTTGAATTTAATGTAACAAAACAACAAAGATTGCTACAATACTAATCAACAATATCACCTGCAACATACGATGCAATTGTAACACAAAATACATCATCATCATCATTCCAACTCATGCGTTCAAATACAGAGTTCCTGCAGTTAATAGTTATAAACTGAGTTTGTATGTTTACCTAATTCATAGCAGGAAAATGGAAAGAATGTGAGGTGCGCTTGCAAGAATTATATTATATTTAAATAGTACATTGGGTACCTCACCTGTCTGCAACTGCAACGTAGGTCTTTTATCAGGGAAGCAGAAGAACAAAATATTTTTGATATAACATGTAATAACGTGGTGCAGTAAAGAAAGGTACTCCATATCCATATTTTTGATAATCTGCCCGGTCTAATGCTAATAATCATCGGCATTATCGTCGTCGTTCGTCTTGAACGTTTCGCTGTTGAATCGTCTCATGTCTAAAGGATGTGTATTTGTTTTTCTATAAAAAGGGTGATCGTGATCATCTATGCGACTTGGGGGTTGTGAGCATTTGTATTGTAAAAGAAGTCGGAATTTTATCAGCTCCATGTATTAATATTGCATTTATTATTTGGGAAAATAATATTATAAAATCTCAATTCTTCGATTGTGTTTTTTCTTCGGATTCTCAACCCACTCGTTGTCAGTCCTTTGAAGCGACGACACCAACCAAGGTGGACCTCAAGTTTAATATTCAAATGTATGTAGTAACCTCATCTATTCTCAGCCCATATCTTGTAAGGTTCTCTGAACTCTGAAGAACATTACGTAACACTGCAATTTTTTCTGCAGCTATTGGTTCTGTTGGTTAGTTATTTTTGTGGAAAGTGAATTTTAACAATTAGGAGACGTTCAGGTTTTGTCAGCGAACCAAAAGTAAAATGTATTTTTTTGTGCGTCCACTGATGTGTGAGAGATTTGTGGTGTGTTGTAAAGTTTAAAATGAGGGTCTCCAATCCGAACCCTTCTCGGAATCTCAACCGATTGCACCTTTTGAAAAAAAAATAAGCTGAAGGAACAAGTTGAGCAGCCAGTCAGACTTTTTGTGCTTGTGCCCTCGACGCTGGAATTCTAAACCTTTCTTTCAACAAAGATTATGCATTGCAGCCTACAGAGAAAAAAAATTAAGCCATAAAACGCATTATGTTCACCATTTCAGGAAGTAGTTACATGGGAAAGAAGGACAATCAAATCATAAATATTCTTACTCATTTATTTTCAATTATCTTGGTGATATGAAGAGATATTTTGTGTGAAAAGGGTTTCACACTTAAAAAATAATGTCAGTGATCAGTTTGTTTTTTTGTCGATTTTTTGTTTGTCATTTGGATTCTCGAGGGTAAAAATGGTAAGGAAATGAAACTTGCTTTTCATATTTTCTTACTTAAAGACACATCATTCAAAGATGACCTTGGTTGACATCGTTTAGCTTGGCGTGATTCAAGCCGACCTAATCATATTGATTTAAAAGGCTTTTAAAATAGAAAATAGTTTGAATGATTTGTTTTCGTGAAAGCCATGCCAAATAATGTCATTTGAAGGAATGTCGTAGACTACGACTCGTAGTATATCGAAACAATTTAGAAGCAATATTTAGATATTATTAATAACCTTCATGAGTCATATAATATTGGAACTACAATGCTGTTGTAGATGTCATCAAAATACGTAAGTAATAGAAATTGGCAAGTAGAGACGAAGGATGATATTATCAAAGTTGAGCTTTGTTATATCAGGTCACATTTATGCAATAGGAAAAATTGTTTTATTAAGAATGTTTTTAACCACAACATAGTTTTATTGTCAACCGAATTTGAATTCGTCATTTATAAACACTGCTTGCAATTATTTATATTTTCTTGGGAAAAGGGGGTTAAAAGCTGGTCAGGATTTCACGATGAGCTAGGTAAGATTAAGTCACATCTCACGCTTTAACACCCAAGTACGTATATTCTGCATTCCTATTTGTTACAACTTGAACAGCTACAACAATATGTAAAGCGAATATTCTATGCGACGCGTAAAAGGCTTTTGAAAACTTACCACTTCACTCCAATGACAGAATTCCTAGATGTAGCCAACCCTTGCATACTGACTGGTCCTTGGATCGTACAATTTATAACTTAGTTAAAGTTTACACATGTGCTAAAAGAGCAACCAAAACCCTGTTGCGATGATCGGAGTATACTTAAAAGGGCCTGACCAACAATGTGTGGGTAGGTATGTCTCAGCATCGTGTTTCTAAAATAAACTTGTCTCAGCAAGCTAGGCATTGGGCACATGGAGGATGCACAGCTTGGCTGCTCACTTACTTGACTTCTTTCTTTGCATGAGTTTCATCGAGACACACAAAACTTGATGTTTCAGAGAAGGCAAACCAGCTCACTCGGAAGTACATTTATCAAGTAATTATTCGTTTGAGGGTAGGCTGCTCAAACAACAAATTCTCCTTATTGGCTCAAGCCATACAAAGTCACAGGATCATTTTGTACACATAATGTGTATGTTGATGCATTAGATCTCTTCATTTATGCCACATCACTTAATATTACGAACAATGTTATCACGCATTAATTTACTGCAGACAGATTTTCACTAATAATTATTATTTTCAAATTGGTATTTATTAAAGCATTCTCAGATTTTTGACTTACATTATAAAAGTTGGTATTTTATATTGTTAAACGCTGATAGTTGGATTTCATTTTTATGCATAATTTACTCTGCTTGGTGAAATTTAAATTTAAGTATCGACATAACGATTGCCAGTAATTAACGAGTGTTAAAAAATGTGAAAAGCTCTCAATGTAGGCATTGATGATGATAATGACAACGACAATGATATGGCATTGTCTATACCGGTGGTCGTAGGGAAAGGAGGAAGTTGAAATCAAAAGCATGTCATGTTTCTTCTAACAAAATATATTAATATTGCAAAGGTCTGTAAGGAAAACGGGACGGGAACTTTCATTTCCGTGTTTGTTCAGCTCAGCAACCCACACTCGCCTCTTGCACCACGTTTATGAAAAAGTGGTATGCCGACGAAAAGTAGTACCTAAGTTGATAGATCACGCAACGAAAGCATTTCTTCTCACTTTGGGAATTTATATACAATGTTGACAATTCCTCAGTTTTCATATTTCCCTCAATTGTGCACGCTACGTAATATTCCAATTATCAATTTGAATGTATAAAATTGTTTATTTAAGAGCACCGTAAGCAATGTCTAGTATTTTCTTTGCGCAGGCACTCAGTGGGGTATTGGGTGCACTTAAGGTTATTTCTTAATGGCTACCATGAAGTTCATATATGAAAAATCGCAGATCTCGAAATAAAGCGTCCATGAAGATAAGCCTCGAAAATTACAAATGCACGGAATTTTTCTTACCTTTTAGTTCTTCTAAACTTGATTTCTACAATCACATTTTATTCATTTAATTCAGGCTACCTGTACCATGCCACGAAGTTTTCTTTTCTGCTTTGAATAATAGTGATGTCGTGAACGAATTTCTCTTTCCATAATATCAAGAACCTGCATTATTGCTTCACTCACCCTCACCATCAACTGCCATCGTGTCATTGGAATTCGACATTGGATTTGTTTGTAATGGATTCTATTAAGGAAATGTGTTTGTGTAAAGAAAATGCTCTCGTTTACTCTCTCTTCTCTGCGTGTGTGTGTAATGCGCATACAAATGAATAACGCAAGTTGGGTGGAATGTGTGGATGTAGAGCGTTTTATACAATAAAAGTGTGAGTTTGAATGCTTTATATATGCAAGACAATTGGAATATTTTTACTGGGAACAACATCGTTCTCCAATTCTCTCAGTTTCCTTCTCCCCTTTCGCATTTCTGGAGTGTTTATCAAGCAGTCTAACTGCCTCTCCAAACCCAATCTAAACTCCTCTAGTTTTCGAGTAGAACTCTACGAAAGCAATTGCAGAAGGTGGAATTATATAAAGTAATATAATGATCTAGCGAAGAGACAATGTGTGTAGGAAATGGACCCGAAACGTAAATAGGGAACGACGTAAATATAGAACTAGAAACGGAGTTGGAGTGAGGAATTATTTTATTTTAGGGTCCCACAGTCCCAGTCTTTTCTCTTTCCACTCCACTACCATTTCACTTATGTAATGATCCGATATTCACAATCTGATGGCGTAGTATTGGAGTAAAACTGTGTATCTTTATTCCAAGTATGAAAGTGCTTGTATGCATTTTTGTGCTGTTATTCAATCGTGCAAGGATCATTTCACTGTATGTGCCCGGGCATAAGTAAATATCAGAAAGAGTAAAAAAGACGGTCGGTCGACACGATGGAATGGAACGGACATACGGACCGACTGCTGACTCTTTTCCATTCCTCTCGCGATGGCACTAGACTTGAAATGTACGTATTATTTGGGCATGTGTACGTAGTATAAAACTCATGTAGATATATACCGATAATAATCCTCCCGTCTACTCCCAAAAACAAGTCGTGCATTTCTACTACAATTTCTATTACTTCTCTTTTCGTCTACAAAGAAAGAACTACAACGACTGCATATACTATACAACCATAACTTCTATTATTCCAGCAAAAAACTCCTTCTTTTCGTCCTCTTCTCCTCGCCACGGCCACCACCACCATTTTCATAGTATTCCGTATACCCAAGAATCCTTGTCAGTTTTCAGTTTCGGTTTCAAGGGAAACCGCTACCATTCTCAACCTTTCTCGCTCTTCTAGCTCCTATCTTTTCAACTTGCTTTTTCATTTCTGATAACAGACTTTTCGATTATTCCTTCCAGATCCCGTCACTCCGGCTTTTCTTCTCTTTTCCTTTCATTCAATTCCTAAGCCTCGGATGAAATAAAAGTTCAGTTTTATTCAATGTTTGCATTCATTACATCGATAAAAGTTTATCAAAGGTGCAGTGCTCCCATCGGATCCTCAGTTTATTTTTCTTCTGTGGATCATTTTTCATAAGTCACGAGATACCGAAGGGCGCATTTGTGAGACCAAGAAAAGTTATTGGATTATGTCCACTTGTGTTCGTGTGCGTGGAGGATTTCGTACGCATTTATTTGAAGTTTGAAAGAAAGCGTCAATGATTTATTTGTTTTTACGAAACATTTTTCAAAAGAAAAGAAAAGAGAAATAAAAATCATCATAATAATAATCTCTTTCACAAGAGGAGCGTATTGCTTTCTGTGGTTTGCATTTAATGATCTGGTGTACTTCATATAAAACTTGTGTAAATAAACTGAAGTGGCATTTGATAGTAAAATATAAAGATAAAAATACACATGGAAGAAATATTCTGCATGAATAATGTCATTGATAGTTTATTCACTGTGGATGTGAAGTTATGTAAAAGGTTCCAATGTAATTACATCGGTCAGATGTGATGTGCCACGTGCCTGGAAAAGAGAAAAAACATATCTCAAAATATATAATAATTAACCGTGTTTTTATTTATATTGTTACACAGATGTTGCCATCATCTTGAAGTATGGAGCAGACGTATAATAAACATAGATGAGCAATGGGGATGGGAAAGATTCCGCTGCTTATGAGAATTTCTCCTCCCGATAGAAGCGTTCATGATGGATGCTGCAGCACATCCTTCCTCCTTTCAACAAATGCGGTCTGGTGCAGTCAAGCAAGCATGACAGCTGGATGGATGGGATTTCTCAGGCACGCCGATTTACAGAACCGTTTTTATATAGACGGAAATAGTCACTTTCCTGGACGTATACTGCATGTATCCTGAGTGACATATATCTCAGGTATACCTGTGTTATACGTAACAGGCAAGGACAGATTCAACGATATTCTGTCTTCCAGCGGAAATTGGCCTTTTCTTAATCACTTCAATTTGAGGCAGGAGTTTTGCGGTCCAAACAGAGGTAGGTTCTGGTATCTGGATTATCAAAAAAGGAAAGTCCGATTGGTAATTTCTTGTGCTTATTTCACTTACATTAATACTCTATTCAGAAAAAATAATGGTAAGTTAACTATCATGACTGTTTAAAGTGGTAAAAGAAAAACATTCAAAATATTTTTTACATAACCCCAAATAAAGAATTTTAAACAAAATTACTCCGTGGTCAAACTATGGTTTATTTGCATATTGCTTAATCTTGACTTTGATTATATTCATGTTACTAAAATTATAAAGCATACCAGTTTTTTGTACTTGCTTAGCATAGTAAGAGAAAATTATTTTAATATCCCGAGAAGAACATTTCCACAGCCATGGCATAAAATAAATTACACTAAAAATAATGTCATCCATAATTAACAAAAAATATGAACTGAAAAAGCATGAGCCACTCAAATTTAAAAAGCAAACTCGACAAGGCCGGTTTTTATAGCGTTTGGCATTGACGTTCTTTTGACATTTTCGTTTGACATCATCATTTTCATTCCATATTCGACCAGCGAGAATTCGGTTTCTCTTTCAATTAAAACGTCCGTAAGTACAAGACATAATGATTCTACTTCCCAGCATGAGAATTTCGGTGAGTATCATCCTTTTCTAATATCATTTGTATTATAATTCTGACATCGGACAGGGATGAGCAAGATGGAAGGTCACAGGACAAGATGGAACTTTCAGGTAAAATTTACTGTCATATTTTTTGCCCCTTTCTACAAAAGAGTCACACAAACGCAGATGTAATCCATGGTCAGAACGAAGATGATAAAAAAAATTAAAGCAATATACGAAACGTAAGCTTTATATATGCCACTAACAGTATAGTGTAGCCCATAAAAGAGTACAATAATAATAACTGAGCTCATATAGTGCACATGATATTTTGCGTCACACATACCTAGTATCAATAACATCAAGAGCACAACTTTTTAGCTTCGAGGCAAAAGGCAGACAATTTTTTGCTTTAACTTATTATGATGACAATGATTTACAGCCTTGCATGTATATGATGATAAAAAATGTGTGATGTTGCATTCACTACTGTGTGAGATTCTATTCACTCTTTGAATTGGAAGACTTTATTTTCTTTTCCTCTAAGAAGCTGAGAAGACGACAACGTCGTTGTGGGATGGAATGGATGCTTGAATACAAAGTTTAATTTTTTGTCAGTGTTGTGGATTGGAGAAGTGAGGGAAGAGGGGATGAAGATGAAAAAATAACATGGAGCAAAAAACGACGGATAACAATTGAATACAAAGTTTAATTTTTTGTCAGTGTTGTGGATTGGAAAAGTAAGGGAAGAGGGGATGAAGATGAAAAAATAACATGGAGCAAAAAACGACGGATAACAAAAGGGTGCATGCGTGTGCGTTCTTTCTCTTCTTTCACTGATTGATAGCAAGCAGAGCGTAATAATCCTGAAGAAGACATCGTCCTTTCCGAAGACGCGACGATCTTTATCGTAATGTAAAAGAATCGGTGTTAAATTGTATAATCTATTATTTTGTGAACTATATTTATATATTCCTTTTGACTTAATATTTGTATATCCTGAACTACATTTTACATTTTTAGCCCACCTGGAATTCAAATATAATACAAGCTGTACTTTGCGTAATGTAATGTCGTTTTCAGTCTGGAATAACTTTGTTGCTTTAATAATTCAATAAACTATCGTGTTTGTTTTGTAGGCCCTCTATTCACCATATTCAAAAAGTGTCACGGCTATTATTTGTACAAGTTTGCACAATGAGGCATCTTTAAGCAACGATTTTCTTACTTGTGAAAACGCCCCGCAGAAAAGGACGTTTGATTCATTTGTTTGCACAATGAGGCATCTTTAAGCAACGATTTTCTTACTTGTGAAAACGCCCCGCAGAAAAGGACGTTTGATTTATTCATGGATCAAACCATTACAATATATATTTAATTGGGTAAATCCGTCATGATAGTCATACATAACTTTGCAAATAAATTGTGAATAGACAATAAAACGCACATAATATTCTAATTGGCTTTTCATTACGAAATAAAATAAAATTGAAATTTGTAATAAATAAGAAATAGTAGCCCATAAAGAGTTCTAAACACATTTGACATTTTAAATGTTTCAAATATTCCTTATCATACTAGATTCAACTGACTAACTTCAACTGTACATTAAACTATACACTTCATCCAATCTTCATACTATTTGCCATTAATTGTTAATACAATAAAGATGAACAAGAATTATATTTGATTTCCGCAAGAAAATTCTCTTGGCTAACAGCTTGAAGGACACACAACCAGTCACATTTATTTTTGTAGTATATTTATTTGTAAATGTACATGCAACGTATTATTATGCAATATATATTATTATGTCAGATTTTTAGATGCTTAAATCCGAGGATAAACCATTTAAGAATGGATGATACAATGACAGTGCATATCCTACAGTTTTGGGAGCAAAAAATGATGACACAGTGTGAGCGCAACAAGCAAAAAGTCAACCTAATCAACATGACAGACCCTTGTTATCCAGCCCTTTTTGTGCCTCTTTCCAAAAGAAATCTCATTGTTGTCCTATGACAATTACATAAGCGGATGCATATTTTAAAAGAGGGCACGATTGTATTCCCGTGTTGTGAATATATGTAAGCAAGTACATGTATGCGTGCACTCACAACAAAAATGAATAGAAGCACAATGGATTTCTTTGAAGGAAGTCGCAAAGCTAATCTTGAATTATTGGAACAATTTTTTGCTGTAGAATCCCCAATGTGTTTGTTTTTTGTTGGGCATATTTTTGGATAATTGAGGAAAAAGTATTATATGATCTAAAAAAATGGAAACACCGTGCCTTCAGGATTTTTACAGCTTAACTAACCTTCCTCATTCTTCCTCTGTTTTTGCCGTACCTTTTTGAAGATTGACTGGGGGAGTGAAGCTGTAATTTGAAACATGATTTAAAACAGCAAAAAATGTAAAACTCAAAACAGAGAAAGGATGGATGTTCTCTTCCTGTATATTTGCCATTGACTGAATAGTCATTTCGACACAAACTAACTTTCGTTTCTAAATTGTGTATTCGTACATATGACTTTTACTTTTTTACTTGTAAAAGTTGTAAAGCATATTATTATAACCTTTTTTATAAATGAATTTTGCTCCAAATGTTTGGTCTCATTCAGATGCAAAGGCCTAGCTATAATATAGCTGCTATATCCATATTGTTGCTTATTAAAGGAGTTATGATTACAACCAACTTCCATCGTACAGTACGGATATGTAGGTATAGTGAGTTTCCCTGAAATGACATTTCAGGCTGCACTACTATAGAAAGTGACAATACAAAATATCGCATTATTCCACCTTCTGATGCTCAATAGGGAAAGGCCCACATTTTCCCTTTTATTTTCCATTACATCCAGATCATATTTTGTGCCCTTTTAGAAATGAACATTGTTGGTGAGAACGAGGGCTGCAACAACCGGCAAATGTAAAGGGCCAGTCAGAAACTCGTACTCTAGTAAAGCGTCATTTAGGCCAGTTTGTTTATTACATCCATCTGATTAACATCATATTTTGCAGATTCAAACGTTGCCAATAATTGGAGAGAAAAAATATTTACCACACACAGAAAGGCAGAAATTTGCGTTGTGATCCGTGTAAGCAGTATAGATAATTTTAAAGCAGGTAACGCCGGACTTGGAGTTAACCAGCTCATTTCTTCAAACTTGTGCCGAGAACTCAACTGT